>BTPG01000008.1:55117411-55349911 GCA_036245525.1 Semisulcospira habei
AGTTTGTTAAGAGGGCATTATGCTGTGAATCAGATACATTCTTTGCACTGAGAATTGGGATAACGGGAGATTGGAAATTCTGAAAAGTAGTCTATGTCATTTACCCTGATTTAAAACTATCGATACGGCATTACTGACATAGGTGTCATTAACGTAATTACGTATGTAATTTACCCTGATTTAGAAGTATCGATACGGTATTACTGACATAGGTGTCGCAGGCCTCTCTCTTTTATCCTCTCTGTCTGAAATCACGTGCACAGTCCAGATTTGTCACAAACAGTCACACGTTTTACAACCTATCCGTACACAAGATTTTCGCAGTACCCAGCAAATTTGTTTTCACAGTTCAAATGATTATTATTTCTTGTTTGTCATAGTAAATTGAAATGGAAAGCATATAGAACAACTTCATTAGTTTGTTGTATCTGTATATATATTTTAAACAAATGTCGCATTTCTCTCGCCCAATATATATATATATATTGGGGACGCACCGAAGACGACCAAGAATTAAAATAAATTAGCGTTGAGACATGCCGCAAAATAATGTTCTATTACTAGTTGTATATGGTTTCTTAAAAGTAAATGAGTGTTCCCCTTTCTTGGCTATTTTGGGAATCCCTAAATTTAACAAACAAAAGTTCACCCTGAGTGTAAGGTGATTTTTCAGCGCAAGTAAACTCTTTAGTAAAAGTAACTGTCGACTTTTACTTCTGATAACATTTCAAAATGACACTCAATTTACTCGATCCGCTGAGCTACCGCGAACAAAAGGAAAAGTACAGTTGGGCGGTCAGTGGGAGAGTACTGTGTCAAGCTGTGTATGGTTCCCCTCAAGGTTTGCCTTTGGTTAGTTCCCTTATATCGCTGTCAGGTTTGTGAATACAGGTCCCTTATGGCCCATTGAAACATTGCAGGCAGCAACGGACACCCACACTTGTACATTTTCTTTTGGCAAATAAAGCCAAAATTAACATCTGTTTGTGGTGCGGATCAGTCTAGATGGTGTGCCGGGTCGACATTTGTACCATCGTTGACTGATACGGTCTGATCGACCATGATAGTTGGATGGGTAGTGTCAAAACATTTACTCGCCAAGCTAATTTATCACCACCCTTTAACTCTCTTTGTCAATCTTCATCTTGATGCGGCCAGTCATTGCGCCGAGTCGGCCTGTCACAAAGAACGTGTCAGTTTCAAGTCACTCCTTTGATGATCACTGACTGAGCTAGGCTCGTACTGATATTGTGATTCGGTGAGTCATGAGTGGTACGAATAAAGTACTTTGTGAAAAAGTACGCACGCATTATTTTCCGCCTTCTGCTTTTACCTTAACCCATTACACCCTGAAACCCATTACATCCTGAAGCTGATTAAAAAATTGTACTATGAAAATTAAATTACAAATTATGAGATAAATCAATCATATTAGTTCAAGGGTGGTGCCAACGTGAGGCGCCAAGCTAATCTGGCAAGAACCTTGAACTATCATATTAACATTAATTTCAAGCGGTAGTGAAATAAGTAAGCACTGACTACTTTTAAGTTTGATTTTTCTCCCCAGAGGGGAGTGGGCCGATCCTGGAGGTACTGCAATACCAGGCCAACCCGTGGCGAAGGCGGGCGGAGCAAGCCCCTGACTCTTCGCCGAGTGTCAAAAATCAATTTAATCAGTATCGAAGCCCCCGAATGGGGGGCGTATCAGATATTAAGCTGATAAGAACAGATACTTTTTTTTTTTTTTTTTTTTTTTTTTTTGTTGTTGTCGATTTCCCCCCGGAGTGAGAGATCAATTCTCGGCCCCTCTAAGAACAGAGCACAATCTGATCCGATACACCGGCCTTGATCAGACATAGCGCCCAGATAAGAAGTTATAAATAACTAAGAATATAAATACATTTAATGCCCCCCCCCCCCCCAAATACTGTTATACAAATAAATCAGGGGAAATGCGTGCAAAGACGGTATTTAATAAGATTCAATGGCTGTGAAATATCGTTTCTATGCTGAGCCGAGGTTATCCTATTCAGAATTTACGATGGCTCCACAGTCCTAGGACCGCGTTGCTTATCGCGGACAGTGAATTCACGTATTAAATGTCTAGGCCGACTGGATTCAGAGGCCTCTTTAGACAGGCGGCAGAGGCTGTTAATAGATGATGATGATCATGATTATGATTATGATGATTATTATTTTTTAAGGTATGATTTTGCTTTTGTTTGATTGTATTGCATTTTTGTTTGTTTGCTGATTTGTTTGTTCTGTTTTGTTTTATTTTCTATGCTTACATTTTGCCGGTGTGTGTGTGTGTGTGTGTGTGTGTGTGTGTGTGTGTGTGTGTGTGTGTGTGTGTGTGTGTGTGTGTGTGTGCACAAAAGACCTGAAATGGGTGACTGTCTTTACCATCCTTATGGAAAATGGGTGTGTGTAAAACTCTGGGTGCCCAAGTCAGACACCCATTTTTTTCTGAGGGTTGTTTCTGCATTGTCTTGGGGTAAAGATTCATAAAAAATAAAAAGATCAGTTTTTCTCATTTTGGCATGTGTTAATGCACTTTTGTGCTTAACAGACACGCCTCTAGTGTGTTTGAACTTGTCCCTCCCAGCAGTGTGTGTGTGTGTGTGTGTGTGTGTGTGTGTGTGTGTGTGTGTGTGTGTGTGTGTGTGTGTGTGTGTGTGTGTGTGTGTGTGTGTGCGCACAGAACCCCGAAAATGGGCGTGTGTGTGTGACATCACCCTTCTCAGCTATAAATAACTTCATAGCTGATATGGGTCAGGAAGGGTGGGGGAGGGGGGAGGGTGTGTATTTTAGTTGTTTGTTTATGTTCCTACAAAATTAGGTTTGTAATTTGAGGGTGTGGTTGTTTTGTTAAAAAAGTGTTGAGTTGTGATGTACTTCCGGGGTGATGTGGAGGGAGGTCATGTCTGGTGAACAAATTTGAGACGTATGTATTCGTTCACCAGCGACTTAGCCTATAATTATATTCGTGCGCCGTTTGCTAAGAAGTGAAGTGATTGTATGAGTGCGCAGTGTGAGAGAGGATGTATAGACTTTGGGTGAGGCTGCTGTTGTCTTGTGTTCTGCCCGACCTTTTGGTTCAACCTGTTGCTTTGTTTGTAGGTTTGTTGGTGTTATGCTTTCGTTTCGACTGCAACTCCTGTCAGATTGTATGCACAAATTGATTGAATGCAAATGACGTCACACAGTCAGTGTTGTTACATGCGTCGTCTGCTGCAGTTGGTCGTTTAGTGCAGTATGAAGAGTGCAGGCTTGGATGGACCATTTTTCGATGTAATGCTAGGTCAGAGAAAAAAACCAAAGGGTGTAATACTAATAGTAAAGAATTGTTTGTGTGAATGCTGCCCGTTTGAGGGAAGGACTGGAAAGTCGAGTGCTGAGCGAAGAGAGAAGGCGACAATGGGAAAAATATCCAGCACTATTACGTTGGAATAGATGCATAACAGTTACGACACGCCTGTAAATGAAAACACTTTTAACATTAACAAAAGTTGAGTTTAAAGAGGTTTTAAAACCGTTTTAATAAAAACTGTTGCCCAACACGCTTCTAAAAACAACAGTTTCTTAGTTTTAAACCTTGTATCACGCCATAAACGCCGCGATTGCTTGTCGGTCTTTGCTGTCCTATAGTGTGGAATGTGGGACTTGGCCAACTGGATCCATCTGGTGCACTCCAAATGTGTATTTGTGAGTGGTTTGACGTGCAACTCGGTGCGCGCCTCTGAAATGACCTACTGATTCCATTGATAATGAAAATCTTTCATTCATAAGAGAGCATTCAGCAGCTCTATAAAACAAAAAGTGATGACCCCCCCCCCCCCACCCCAAAACACACACAACCCCACAAACCCACCCAAACAATCATAACAAAATCAACCAGAGGTATGTTTAGTGAGGTATTTGTTCACTGTGTGTTGTGTCATTGTGCTTGACATTTTTAATGCAGGAAGAAAAAGAAGGAATACACATTAAGTTGAAAAAAAAATGACAACAATCAAATAAATGTGGAAAAGAAGCATGAAATATTCCGTGAACTTTACCTTATTACAGACACCTAATTTTCTTGAGATAGTCCATGCTAAAATGAATGATTTGACGAGGACACCCATTTTCACTGTAATGCCAGTTTTTGTGTGAGAGGCACCCACTTTATTGGTAGAAACCCTTTTTTTCTCAATCCAGTGGCTCTGTTTCTAGAAAATGTCTTTTATTTTAAGTTGTAGAGCTTAGTTACAAGGTGAGTTCTAAACATTCGCATCAACTCCAGAGCCCTAGAATAAATAGAAATATGGGAACCCATTTTCACATAAAATGGTAGGTAACCCATTCTGAGGCTACCTACCATTTTCAGGTACAGTCTCCATGTGTGTGTGTGTGTGTGTGTGTGTGTGTGTGTGTGTGTGTGTGTGTGTGTGTGTGTGTGTGTGTGTGTGTGTGTTGTGTTTTTCTGTTGTTTTCTGTTTGTTCTGATTTTTGTTGTTTCTGTTGTTGGTGGTGCTGTGCTTGTTTATCTTTATTTATTTTGTTCTGTTCTGTTATGTTCTGATGCCGTATTGTTTCCATTCGACCGAACTACTGGCTCCAAATGTGCAAGAGACTATCCAAAGCCAATCACCAGGGTAATGCTCGACAGCCAGCATACCGCTTTTCAGTTGTTGACCTCCAGGACAGCACACATTTCACTATTTTATATTTTATCAAGTGAACTCAATACCGGACAGTTAGCCCAGAGTCAACACGTTCACGGATTTAAAAAAAAAAAGACGAGATAGATAAACTTGAAACACAAGCATTTGCTGGTGCTGAATTTTTTGAGAACAGTCAAATGATAACGTGTTTTTGTAAGGTAAAGACGTTTACGGTTTGGGCTCCGAAACCGGCACAGGCGTTTGATGGTAAAATGCTTGTCACTGCGCAAAGACCATCGGGCCTACGTCCGATGGCCTTTTGCGCATTGGGTTGAGATTGGTCATACCTCGCTGTCCTAAACTCCACATCGTTAACTGCGTATGATCTTATAAGTAGGCTATGTTTTTGTGCGCGGGCGCGTTAGATTAAACTCCCTGCACACACATGCGAACGTGCTTAGGCCTGATGGAGATTACATGTATTTGCGCGTGTGAGTGCGTCTGTGTGCGTGCGGGCGTGTGTGTGTGCGTGCGTACGTGCGTACGAGTGTGTGTGTGTGCGGTGTGAGTTTGCGTGTGTGTATGTGTGTGTGTGTGTGTGCGTGTGTGAGAGCGCGTGCGTGCGTGCGAGCGTTTGCGTGTGAGTGTGTGCATGTGTGTGTGCGTGCGTGCGTGTTTGCGTACGTGTGTGTGTGTGTGTGTGTGTGTGTGTGCGCGAGCGTGCCTGTGTGTATGTGTGTGCGTGCGTGCGTGCGTGTGTGTGTGCGTGCGTGCGTGTGTGCGTGTGTGTGTGTGTGCACGCGTGTGTGTGTGTGTGTGTGTGTGTGCACGCGCGCGCGCGCGCGTGTGTGTTTGTGCGTGCGTGTGTGCGTGCGTGCGTGCGTGCGTGTGCGTGTGCGTGCGTGCGCGTGTATGCATCAATCACGACTAGTCAGACCATGTGTCTAAAACGTGATGTGATAAACTGAGACCTCCCGAAAAAAAAACAACCCTGTAAAACTTCAATTTCACACTTGAACCCCGACGACTTTCTTAGCATCAGAAGAGATACAGATGTAAATTTAACAGATCCCTAGCCATCCCAATGAGCAAAAGCAGGGTCTCATGAGAATCTACGCCTCTTGCAGACTTGCATGGTTTCTTGCTGTCCAGACCTGTGATCGGCATCAGTTATTGCGTGTCCGATAGCTCCGTGTTGCTACAGTGGCTCATTCCTCTCGCTGATAAAAAAAATACACCCACAGCGATGAGCTCGTAACAGTCTATACCTTTCAGTGATCCGCGGCCGCTTTGCAAGGGCGCATGAAGATCTGTGCTTCTTGCACGCGGAAGTGGACTGACTGTGCCTGAGGGAGCGAGGGACAAAGGCTGTTAGCGCGATCTACGTGTGAGCGTGACCGGGATCGAATGCTAACTGTTCTGTAAATGGAAAGCCCGTTCCAGACGTTTCAGGTGCAGGAGAGAAATGGAGCCTACCGGCAGTCAGGTTTTTGTTCTGCAAGTGATTTGTGTGCTGTTCTGTGTGATGTTTGACCTCATGGCTTGGCGATGCCATAAGGTCCTAACTTCAGTCGCAGACCAGCACACGTAAGTACACGTATATGTGAGTATGATACGTGTTGTCGTAGTCGTACTTACTTACTTACTTACTTACGCCTGTCACCCCTACCCGGGTATAGGCCGTCGACGAGAGACCTCCAGCAACTCCTGTCATGTGCTTCTCCTTCGATTCTACTCCAGGTGGTTCCCAGTCTCTTGATGTCTGCTTGGAGGTCTCGACGCCAGGAGTTTCTCGGCCTACCTCTTTTCCTCTTTCCCTGGGGGTTCCATGACAATGCCTGCCTAGTGATACTGGAAGCTGGCTTTCTCAGGCTGTGACCGATCCATCCCCATCTTCTTCGCCCAATTTCATTCTCTGCTGTTATCTGCTCTGTTCTCTCCCAGAGTCTGACGTTGCTGATCTTCTCTGGCCAGTGGATTCAGTTTCAAAATTCTTCTAAGGCAACTGTTCATGAAGGTCTGTACTCTGTTGACTGTGGTTTTTGTCAATCTCCAAGTCTCTGCTCCATATAGGAGAACTGCTTTTACATTGGAGTTGAAAATCCGGACTTTGGTGTGTTGTGACAGCTCTCTGGAACTCCACACTTTTTTTAACTGGAGAAAGGCTGCTCTGGCTTTACCGATTCGTGCTCTGACATCTGCATCAGTGCCGCCTTTTTTGTCTATGATGCTCCCGAGATAGGTGAAGGACTCCACCTCCTCCAACGGGGTGCCAGCAAGCAATATTGGTTCTTCCCTGGTTGCGTTCAGCCTCATTGTCTTTGTTTTCTGTTTGTGAATGGTGAGGCCCACTTGGGACGAGATGTCAGCAAGCCTCGTGGTCTTGTCCTGCATTTGTTGATGAGTGTGGGACAGTAATGCCAAGTCGTCTGCAAAATCGAGGTCGTCAAGCTGTGTCCACAGTGTCCACTGTATTCCACTTCATCTGTGCTCTGTGGTCATCTTCATGACCCAGTCTATGGCCAGTAGGAAGAGGAACGGAGACAGCAGACACCCCTGCCTGACACCAGTTCTGACCTGGAGCTCCCTGGTGAACTGCCCTTCGTGGATCACGCGACATGTCATGCCATCGTAGCTGCTCTTAATCAGGCGGACGAGCTTTGTGGGTACACCGTAGTGTCGTAGGAGTTTCCACAGAGTCTCTCGGTCCACGCTGTCAAATGCTTTCTCATAATCCACAAAGTTGACGTACAGCGGGGAGCTCCACTCCAGAGACTGTTCCACGATGATGCGGAGAGTGGCGATCTGGTCTGTACATGATCGGTTCTTCCTGAATCCTGCTTGCTGGTCTCTCAGCTGGGGGTCAACGGAGCTTTTCATTCTCTCCAGGATGATCCTGTTGAAGACCTTTCCTGGTACTGACAGCAAGGTGATAACTCTGTAGTTGGAACACTTGCTGAGGTCGCCTTTCTTGGGAAGCTTGATTAGGTACCCCTCCTTCCAGTCAGCCGACATCACCTCCTCTTCCCAGATCTTTCCAAACAGTGGGTACAGCATCTCCACTGTTGTCTCTAGGTCTGCTTTCAGAGACTCCGCTGGGATGCCATCTGGCCCTGCTGCTTTGCCATTCTTCAAAAATGCCACTGCTCTTCTGATCTCTTCCCGGCTGGGTCTGTCACAGCTGATGGGTAGGTCGGTCTCTGCCGGCTGGATGTCGGGGGGGGTGGGGGGGGGGGGGGGTCGGGTGGGCTAGGTCTGTTCAGTAACTCTTCAAAATACTCGGCCCATCTGTCGAGTTGGTCTGCTCTGTCTGCAATAGGCTTGCCTTCTTTGTCTTTTACTGGTCTTTCTGTATGGCCATACTTACCCGACAATCTCCTGGTAATGTCGTAGAGCTGTTTCATGTTGCCGCTGCCTGCTGCCTTTTCTGCCTCTGCTGCCAGGCTGTCTGTGTAGTCCCTCTTGTCTGCCCTGATACTCCTCTTCACCTCGCGGTTGGCTTCCGAGTATTCCTCCTGTGCCCTTACTTTGGCTGCTCTCGTGCGACTGTTGTTGACCGCTGCTTTCTTCTGCTTCCTCGCTTTTATCTTCTTCAAGGTCTGTGCCGACAGCCAGTCCTTGTGGTGGTGTTTCCTGAACCCTACAGTGTCTTTGCAGGTTGAGTTCAGCGCCTCTCTAACTGCCTTCCACTGCTGCTCTGTGGTGACCGCCTCCTCTTCATTTACTAGCTCCTGTAGCGCTTGAAACCGGTTGGACAGCACCAGTTTGAACTCTTCTCTAACTCCAGTTTCTCTCAGGAGGCCTACATTATAGCGCTGTCTTCTTGTTGTCTCTGTGCGGCTTTTCTTTAGCTTGAGCTTCATTCTTAAGGTAAGCAGATGGTGGTCTGAGGCGACAACTGCTCCCCTCCTCACTCGAACATCTTGAAGGGATCTTCTAAATTTCTTGCTAATGCAGATATGGTCTATTTGGTTCTCTGTTGTATGGTCAGGTGAGACCCAAGTTGCTTTGTGTATTCTTCTGTGTGGGAAGATGCTGCCTCCAATGACAAGTCGGTTTAGAGCACAAAAGTCTACAAACCTCTCCCCGTTCTCACTCATCTCCGAGCCTAGTCCCTGTCTCCCCATCACCTCTTCGTATCCGGTGTTGTCCTCCCCTATTTTGGCATTAAAATCGCCCATGACGATGGTGATGTCTCGCTCCGCACATTTGTCCACGGCACTCTGGAGTCGGTCGTAGAACTCTTGTTTCTCTTCCTCGTCACTGTCATTGGTGGGCGCATAACACTGGATGACGTTCAGCTTGAGCTTTTTCTTGGTTCTAAAGGCTGCTGTGATAATTCTTGGCCCAAGAGGTTCCCAGCCCATCAGCGCTCTCTGTGCCACTGGTGACAGCATGAATGCTACTCCTTCTGTATGGGGGAATTCTCCTCTTCATGACCTGAATACAGAATCATCTCCCCACTTAACAGCTTTTTTTGGCCAGACTGCGTCCATCTGGCTTCACTGATACCTAGCAGGGAAAGGTTGTACTTTTGCATTTCCGCTGCTATCTGGGCGGCCTTGCCGCTCTGGTACATGGTCTTGACGTTCCATGTGCCCATGGTTGTGTCCCTGGATAGAGAGAGGCGGCTCGGTCCTGTGGCTTCCGAAGACTTCCGGCTTTCACCACAGGACGTCATAAGTCTTCTGGTAGAAGAACCTTCCTCCTCCAGGAAAGGAATTACTGTTAGTCTTTTCGTCGGCGTTTTTGTAGCTATTTCCTTTTTTGCAGGGTGGGGAAGCTACCCCCACGCCCAACCCCATTACTAGGAGGACCAGGGTTTTTTTTTTGTCGGGGTCACCTTCCCTTAGACCATGTTGGTTCACGGCACCTTATTTCATTCGGTGCACCCCTCTCCACGAGGGACCCCCTATCCACCACCCAGGGGACGCGCCTCAACGCCATATGGTCCCAGCGCGAGGGTCGTAGTCGTAGTATGATGCAATCACACCAGACGCCCGCAGTAGAGTTTTTGTAAAGAAAATTCACTCCGCTGCAACTCGTCACACGTGGCACAAGGTTGTAGACCACACTGGAGTAACAGTTCCAACAATATTTATTTGCAGCGATGCTATGTCAGCACAATGCATCCACAAATGCATCCACTCACTGATACACTGTCTCCTTTACAATACATCAACACTTTTGACACACTGCATCTCTTATACAATATACACACATATTTCCTAACACGCTCTTTTATACTGTTACAGATTTCTAGAACAATCTAGCAAATTCACACAACACAACCAATCAGGAAAGAAAACATAACCAAAACTTATTAATATTCATGATAAAGAATACTCTAGAAATAATTACAAATTTCCACTACCATCTAGGCGCCTTCGATACAATGTTACGAAATGTTGCCAACAACTTTGACGTCATACATGAGTTCACTAGAATAATCGCGCCTTTTCGAGAGCGTTCTAGGTCAAACGAGATCGGACTTTGGCAACAACATATGATGTAACTGAAAGACGTGTCATTTTAGCTACACAAGAAGTCGATCGCAATTCTCCAAGCAAAAGAAAATGAATACTGCTAAAAAGGTACGCAATTCTTATCCAAAATAACTCGGATCTTTCATATGATCAACACACACATGCTCTCCAAAAAATAACACAACCACAAATGTAACAGAATACAACAGCACCTGTTTTGAGCACCCACTCTATGAGATCGCCGGTCATTAAAGACTATCATTTAGGTGGCTGTAGCCACCTAAATGATAGTCTTTAATGACGGGTGACACTTTTTGCCTTTCAAAACTTCTCTTGAGAGAGCAGCCTGTCTTTTAGGACAATATTTGTTTAATAATAAAGTGGTTTCTCAAGAGACGTGTTACTGTTTAAGTATGTGGGGAGCCCTAATCAATGTGTTTGTGATATTAAAAACAACACAATAAAACCCAAAACGATTGAAGGCACCAATATGGTAATCTAAATCAGACAGTAAAATATTGTATTTATTTTGGCCGAGAGTTTCAAATGTATATAAAATGATATGTCTTATGAGAACATTAAATGCTTTTGTTGATGTTGATGGCTTTATTTACAACTCAGCGTGTACTTTGCTGAATCTCTTTATATAAACTAAGGGTGAAACCTGTTATCAAATAATTAAAATGAAGAAATGCAGAAATTATTGAAATGAAAAAATACAGTACAGCGAAGAGGTACAAACGAAGATAAACTATGATAAAACCAAACGCAACGCAATGCAATGCAATGGAATAAAATAAAATAAAATAAAATAAAATAAAATAAAATAAAATAAAATAAAATAAAATAAAATAAAATAAAATAAAATAAAATAAAATATCATTGCCGGAAAGTTCCCTCCACGTCAAAATGTCGAACGCCGAACGTGAGCGATAAAACATGCTATATATGGCTCACACACTAAGCTGCTGCTGTCTGAAATAACTATAGGAACAAATCCCGAATAAGATGGATCGATACACAGACTCAGATGCGTTACTGTAACTACAGGCAAAAATTGCAAGACACAAGAACGGTGTAAAACAGAGGTGACAACTCACGTGTTCCTAAATCAGAAGTAAGGCAAATATTGCACGGACTTCAAACACTCAATGAATTCATCCATCTGCAAGAGGCGTATATTCTCATGAGCCCCTGCAGTCGCAGGGGCTCATGAGAATATATATGCCTCTTGCTGAAAAAGAGTTGCCTCATTGCCATTCACAGTTTGAGATAGGTCTGCTTATCCGGTGTTGATAGCGCGATTGTTTCTTGTTTTTTTTTTTTTTTTTTTTTTTTTTTTTTTTTTTTTTTTAAAAGAGGGCGCAGTGGCAGCGGGGCGATCCCATGTGCGTCCTTCCTGTTAAGGGGCGCGACCTACTGTTTTTGACATGACTATGACTTAGGACTAATGAATGCACGTGGCTCCTGTTTCAAATCTGTCCATTGTCAACCATGGCCTGTCACATCGACGGTGTCATCTCCTACTGAGCCAACGCATTTCAGTGCGACATAACGTGCGCTCTTAACCCATCACATCTTGAGCAGGGCCGGATCCGGGGAGGGGGTGGGGCGTTCTTTGGTACTACATCACCCCCCTCGGCTGGCATCAAACTATAAATAAGTGTGTTTAAAAAAAAAGTTGTAACGCTTGTGTTTCTGTGCGTACGTAACACCATTTAGAAACTTTCAAAAACGTCAGAAGAACAGTTTTGGTTGTGGTGTTTTGATATATATATGGTAGACCCTGGCAATAGAAAAAAAAAATTGAGCACCTCCCCCCCCCCTTGAAAACTGATTGATCCGGCGCTGTTGAGGGTAAACTTTTTCAAATTTGTGTATTGTTCTGTGAGGACTGCATTACAGCTTAGGAGATATATCAACTATTTCAGTTCAACCGTGGTGCCAGAATAGCTTGGCGCCAGAGGCGCCAAGCTATTCTGGCACCTCCCTTGAACTATCATGGTCACATTTATTTCATGCAAAACGTGTCAGGATGGAAAGGGTTAACCGTTGATCATTCGACCTGGTGCATCAACAAGAGGCACATATTCTTATGAGCGCCTGCGGCTGCAGGGGCTCATGACAATTTATGTCTCCTGTGGGCAGATATGGATCCCGCTATTTTAACTTTCTCAGACTGTTGCAGTGAAAACTATTAAAACGATATCTCATCCAGCCCACTCTATCCGCGCGAGACACAGGTTGTCACGAGTCCTTTCTGACGAATGGGGCTCATGAGGAACAATGCTGCTTGCTGCCAGAAACCGGTCCCACGCGGAGTATGCCATGCATGTGAGATTAACCCGTTAACTGCCGAGGAAAAAAAGAATATTATGCAAGTGCAAGAGGTATAGATTCTCATGAGCCCCCGCAGTTGCGGGGGCTCATGCAGATCTATACCTCTTGCTGAAACCACTTCGTATCCATGTTCTTTTGACGGCTGGGGGTCTTTGACGTTGATACGAGGTATGATCAAAAAGTAATGATAGTTTGGCCGCCATTTGTAAACTATTTAAGTGGCATGCATAAAATTAGTATCAATACAAATGTCAGCATTTGCCCTTTATTCGTGCACTATTTTGAGCTGGTATCTTCAACCATGACGCTGTGTGACGACATTAAAAAAGTGATGTAAACATCTGTGCTTGAAAACCGTGGACTTTCGAAGATAATAAATTTATTTCAGTCTACATTAAAAGAAAAGTGAAACTGTGAGACAGTCCTGTCAAAATCCAAACAAAGTTGAAAGGTGTTTGATATGGTACTTGTGTCTCGTCTGGGACTGACTGCAAGTGGATTGCGCAATTTAACCCTGAAAGAGAGAACTTTCAAGGCAAGTACTGGCCTGACTGTGAAATTAAAGCCAGGAACGAGCAAACTTTGCTCTTTATTTACACATTGATAGAAAAATAAGCATTTGAGAAATTACCTTAAATTTCCGCTCTTTTTATTGGAAAGTTCAAAGAGTAATTACAATGACCTTGACCTCCAAAAAATAGCTGCAATAAGGTTACCCCATTTCTTACAGAAGCTCAGATGCAACAGAAAGTTGATCGCTCAGATTACTGACCTGCTCAAAACGTTTAGCATAAATGGCCATAACGACAGTGTGATGTCGTCACTTAAGACGATACTTGCTTGTCCGTCCTATAACGGTATAACGGCAAACAGTCCAATCAGGAGTGGTGGCCTCTGATGAGAGGAGGCTAGGAGCACTTTTGTCAGATTTTCAGAATTAATAATAATAAAGAGCATTATATCCCGCTGAATCCCCATGAGCAGTGGGCTCTAAGCGCGTTACAAAAAAACAAACAAACAAACAAAACAACAACAACAACAACACCAACGAGATGGGATGAACCATAACCCACAAAGTCCCTTCTATATGAAAGCTGTCCGCGCTGTCAATGGTCTCTACATTTTGTCTTTGATCTGATTCTGATGTTGAATTATCTCCTATTGAGAAAGTCTCGCAGATCTGCCAATGCGTCAGTGAGTTCTATAAGGGGCGCTGGACATACGCGTCATTGATTTGTCAAGCGTCATTTGTCATGACGTAAGTTTTAGTTTTTGCGTAATTTTATATTTTACGTGATATGAGATTTGCTTTCGCTTCAGTCATAGGCTTGAGAAAATGGTGACAAAACTAGAAACTTCACGGTACAATTTCAGTCTTGCTATAATTTGTGTGAAAGCAGGTTGACTTTACCTAGCTACATGACATACTAAGTACACGGGTCACCTGCATGCTCTTCTGAAAGCGCGTCGATGTGTGTGTACGTATTAGTGCGTGCGTGTGCGCGCGCTTCAAACATCTCCAAGAGGTATAGATCTTCATGCGCCTGGAGGACACGTGAGAATCTATTCCTCCTGGAGATGCGAGCATGTTTGTGTGTGTGTGTGTGTGTGTGTGAGAGAGAGAGAGAGAGAGAGAGAGAGAGAGAGAGAGAGAGAGAGAGAGAGAGAGAGAGAGAGAGAGAGAGAGAGAGAGAGCGGAGAGAGCGGAGAGAGAGAGGAGAGAGAATGACGTCATATTTAGAGTACAATGTCACGTCAATGTCTGCGTGGTGACGGAGTTGCCTCTTTTACGTCACCGCCACTGTCTGACTTTCCCTAGAAGTAAAGTTTTTTTTAGTGTTTTAATTCTTTTCTGACAAAAAATTAATTTTTACTAAAGAAGTTGAAAGGATACAAAGCTGGCTAACGAACTCATCCAATGTCTTTATCCAAACTACCTATATGCAATAGTTCAAGTAAATGTGACATCAAGTAAAAGTACGGACTCTAGGTCAACCGACTTCCTATAAACGGTTGTTTATGTCTTCAATGAGACATTCAATTACAATATGCTCGGAGGCTCTCTTAGCCACCCACTTAAGAAAGTATTTCGCCAAGTTTCATGCTTGTGTGTACAGAAATATCAGAGATTCTCAATTTTACATACATACGCACACACACACACACACACATACATACGCATATACACACATACGTACATACGGCGCTTCGCGCCAAATGTACGTTCAGCAGCGAGGTTAGCGTAACTAGACATGATGTAATTTTTATCTTGTTACTTCAATTGTTAGAGGTTTAGCCTGCCCGCCTTTGACATCATGGACGTGCTATTAAATTTGCCCCACCGCGACCCGTCCTAAAAAGTCCCTTCTATAAATAGAAGGGACTTAAAAAGCGTATGTGCAGAATCTCACTACCTTTAAAAAAATTAATCTACGCACACACATACAAATGAAACACATAACAAAACCCTTCCCAAGTTAAACGCAGTTTGACGATGCTGGTGCGCCACCACGATGGTGCTACACGGTAACATTTTCTCTATTTTTAAACTCTATTCATGAACAGCGGCCAACTCTCGCCAGAACATCTTGTTTTTTCTTGAAAGTGCCAGTGACCACACAGCCACGGTCACTGTCTCCTACAAAGGAGAGAAAAATATTCGCGTTTTTCCTCAACTATCATACAGTCTTAGATCCTTGCCCCGACCAATGCGAGTTTTTGGTATTTCCATCAACTGAAAAAGAAGCTGGCAGGACGGAGTTTTCCCGCATCCAGAGGCCAGTTGCAGGAGCGAGCATAGTCCTGCACCAGCCACTAAGCAAGGTGCGCCGCTATAGCGGCGCACCTTGCTTAGTGGCTGGTGCAGGACTAAGCTCGCTCATGCAACCGCTTCAGGACCTAGCGAAAGCTGTACTGAAATTCACAAGTCCGACCCTGACCTTCATCAGAATACCACAGTCGCCATTGAATTCCGCCCGAAGTAGCTGAAATTTTGCATACACACGGTGGAGAATTGTGTTATTACAAAATGTGAAAATATCAAGTAAATTGGGCCAACAGTTTTGTTTTTACGGCACAACTATCATACTTAAATTTAAAAAAAAAAATCATACCTCGTATAACCGGAAGATTTTAGAAAGACAATTTGAGTTTGCGGATAGTGAAGGGGTTGAGACGGACAGCATTGAGGCCAACAAACCCTGAGGAAGGTTGTAAGAGGAGTTGTTTTTATCAGCCAGGGCAGAATCAGGTCAAAGAGGGAGTCCACGCAGTAATGACAGGACATCTTCACAGGATCGCCACAATCAGTCACTGCTGCATCCGTCCTTGTAGCATTCATACTGCAAAAAGCCAGATTACTACCTCAAACTGTGTGGATGCTAATGAGGCAACTATTTTGAGGAAGAGACCTGAGCTATTCAGACACTACTCTTGAACTATCATGGAAAAGATATCTCTTGTTGTATTTCTACACTGTCTTGTGTATCAGGCGCGACTGCTGACGGCATGTGAGGTTCGTCAACAACTGTTTTTAATGTCCGTTGACCGAATATTGGTTTGTCGGTCACCTGGGTATAATCTTTACCACTCATTTTTACCTACAAATAACTTTTCAGCCTGTACGGGACTTCTGCACTGTCTGTTTTACCACTTGTGAGAGATGGACTTGCCATGATATTTTAAGGGTTGCGCCAGATTAGCGTGGCGCTTTACATGGACAAGCTTTTCTCTTGCTGTAGTCAGCGTGCACAGGGACAACACGCGGTATCTCTCTCTCTCTCTCTCTCTCTCTCTCTCTCTCTCTCTCTCTCTCTCTCTCTCTCTCTCTCTCTCTCTCTATCTCACGCACGCACGCACACACACGCACGAACACTTGCACGCAAGAACGCAAAACACACGTACGCACGCACGCACACGCACACACGCACGCACGCACGCACACACGGCCCACACATCACAAGTCGTCCCCCCAAAAAAACAAACAAACAAACGGAAATACAATGTATGAAAAGTTTATTTCTGTTATTTCATAATGTAAGTCACGTCACCGTGCAACAGCTGTACAGTGGCGTGTGTCACAATATGCAACAATGTTTGTGTGATATCACATCTACAATCACAGACGGAATAAATTGGTGCATTGTGTAGTGCTGGTTTGTGATTTTGGGCCTTACGGCGCTAGCGCCGTAAGGTCCAAAATAACAGACCAGCACACATTCACGCATTTACCTAGGCGTGCACACTGACATGCGTGTACACAAACACACACACACACACATATATACACGCACATTTAAATTTCACGGTTTGCATGTCAAACACTTTTGCACAGGAGATTGTATTTACAATAATTTATAACAATATAACGGTATAGACTTGAAATGCACATGTCGACTTAAACATCAATATATAGGGCATATATATTGTAAAATGGAGAATCGTCAGCACCATCATCACCAGTCACTGATCATCATCATCATCATCATCTCCATCGCGCTATATTCTTCTCCCACCTCCATTATTAGAAAGGGCACATGTTTACAGACTGCACCAACGTATAACCTTTACGGGACCTTTCAGATGCAAACATTGCGACGGGACAACCTTTAAAGAGCAAACAGAAAACTGTAAGTTCTCTCAAACTTCAACTATTTATCCTTTTTACCGTTTGAGCACCGCACAATCATGACACTTCCACTTCACTGCAAGAAGCATAGATGCTTATGAGTCCCCTCCCCCCTCCCCCCGCACCTGCCGGGAGGCTCATGAGGTTCTATGCATCTTGCAGTCGGGTGGCGTTCGCCGCCCGCTTCACCTCGGCAGCGGTAAAGATTTAAATCGAACAATGCTGATGAGCCCGGGCAGTAATTTGCTT
The DNA here is from genome assembly GCA_036245525.1 of Semisulcospira habei. Taxonomy (NCBI): domain Eukaryota; kingdom Metazoa; phylum Mollusca; class Gastropoda; family Semisulcospiridae; genus Semisulcospira; species Semisulcospira habei. Next base: position 55,134,763 of record BTPG01000008.1, read on the forward strand.
AAGAGCGCGTGGATATGTGCGGCACAAAAGGTACTGCCTCTCTACTAAGCGTGTACAATCAAACAAAAGGGATTCGTGCATCATTTAAGCGATTGCCGTGGTAACGCATGCATCGCCATAACGACCCGCGCGGGCCATTCCAAATCGCGTTGGATAATCAGTAGTTTGAGAATTTTTATTTGTTTCGCTCACCTGTCATCCTATCGGCTGCAAGAGGCATAGATTCTCAAGAGCCGCTGCGTTCAGTTCGCAGCGGTTCGCAGCGGCTCGTCAGAAACTATGCCTCTTGTTGTTGTGTGCCTGCTGGTTCAGTTGCTCCATTTACTTACAACCTCTCCACCCGCAGCGGCGTCTGTTGGTTGTCGGACTTTCTCAAGTTGGTGATGCTGATTTTCCCAACAGGCTCGTTAAGCGGAATTGCATTTTGCAGAAGCGCGAGCCCGTAACCCATCACATGCATAATTTATTTTTGCAATATACACTAGTAGTTCGAGCCATTGCCCCGGGGCGGGCATGCAGCTAACAGTTTAGAGACTTCGCGGCTAACAGTTTAGAGACTTCGCTTTTGAAATTATCGATTTTTCTGCTGTTGGTGCAGTGCGGAATTTGTTAAGTTGTTGTTGCTGTTTAGTAGTTTTGTCTTCGTTAAACGCATTTAATCACAGGTCCAGTTTTTTTTCTTCAGATTTAGCGCTTCCACTGATTTATTGCGCGCATCAAGAGTTATTATTATTATTATTATTATATTATTATTATTATTATTATTATTATTATTATTATTATTATTATTATTATGTCGAATGTCTCAAATTTGGAACTGTCATCTAAAGACTATATAATAGTTCAGGAGACAGATCGAACATGACAGTTCAAGGCCGGGTTGTGCGCCAAGCAATTCCGCCATCACCCTTGACTGTCATGGTTGATTCACATCAGTGTTGCTGTGCAGCGTAGTGACTGGGCGGAATGGAGTAATGTTGACAGCAACACATTAAAGGTTCCAACTAGCACGTATACCCTCGCTCACTGTGAGTGCACGATCTCGTTACTGTGAAAGAGAGATTCACGTTTATTTCTCTGTTGTTGTTGTTGTTTTTTTAACAGTAATGAGAGCATGCACCTGGAGTGGGTGGGTTTACGCGCCGGTTGGAACTTTAAATTAACGTGAGAAATTCGCATTTTTATTTCCCAATTCTCTCTCTCTCTCTCTCTCAGTCTCTCTCTCTCAGTCTCTCTCTCTCTCTCAGTCTCTCTCTCTCTCTCAGTCTCTCTCTCTCTCAGTCTCTCTCTCTCTCAGTCTCTCTCTCTCTCTCTCTCTCTCTCTCTCTCTCTCTCTCTCTCTCAGTCTCTCAGTCTCTCAGTCTCTCAGTCTCTCAGTCTCTCAGTCTCTCAGTCTCTCAGTCTCTCAGTCTCTCAGTCTCTCAGTCTCTCAGTCTCTCAGTCTCTCAGTCTCTCAGTCTCTCTCTCTCTCTCTCTCTCTCTCTCTCTCTCTCTCTCTCTCTCTCTCTCTCTCTCTCTCTCTCTCTCTCTCTCTCTCTCTCTCTCTCTCTCTCTCTCTCTCTCTCTCTCTCTCTCTCTCTCTCTCTCTCTCTCTCTCAGTGCTGTATATCTTGTCAGTGCCGGCGTGGATAAAGTAAGAGACAACTGAAGGATCTTATGATCCTGATTTTTTTTTTTTACCAAAAAAAGAAAAAAAAAAAAAAAAGAAGATTAAGTAGCTGTACTTGTTTGTATGTCTACATTGTAAATGAGTTTTAAAGTTAAGTATCTTTCTTTTTTTAAAGGCTGTGCTTCACATTCAAGATGTGTCCCGGGTTGTTTTTTTTTTTGTTTGTTGTGTGTGTGTGTCATCTCCCTGGTTCAACAACTAGTGTTTTTACTTGAGGGGAAAAAGTAACTTCTGCAGTACATATTATCGACATCCCAATGGCCGCGCAAAAGGCCATCGGCCGAAGTTGGCCCGCGCACGGCTGTGCTCGGGCCAACGGCGGCCGACATTGGCCCGGCTCATGAGGATCTATGCCTCTTGCAGTTGGGTCGTGTTCTCTTTTTCTCGGCAGCGAAGGACTTCAAGCTGCCGTCAACAACGTTTTGCTTGAGTGTACAATATTTCTTTCTATTGAAACAAGATGAGGATTTCATCCCAAAGTCTACCGTATTGATTTGGAGCTCAGATGCGTTTATCTTTCAGGATTAGTCAGAGTTGTTCATAGTTTTAGGCCTCTTATGCTGATCCATTTCCGTCCTCTCTAAGCCAACCTCTGATCAACATACACGTGAAAAGTCGGCGCACACAAATAAAGACGGACACATGGCGCTTTCCGCCATTAGTACGCTCTGTGGGCTTGTGTAGCGACAGGAATCTATCTCCTCAGTTCTACTCTAACCCACCCTCTGATCCACACACTGGAACACATAAATAAAGACGGACACACGGCGATTCCCGCCATTTTTAAGCTCTGTGGTCTGTCGTAGCATAGCTATTCTGAAGAAGAATAATAGCACGAGCAGCAAAATGACGTCACTTCAAGCTTCACGTCATGGCATCATTAGCCCCACGACGCCGTGTTCATAGTGACGACTCGATGTTATACGTCACTCATCGCTGTACTAACATTTGACATATATATCAGAGGATAAACTTTGCAATTTTCTTGCTGATTTTTATGTCTAGTCACAATTTGACCTAATTCTACCCCAGGGCCGGGACAAATTGAGCAGGCTTATGCAAACACTGTTTATGAAAAATCATGCGGGTATTAATGAGAAGATTTTTTTCGTAAAAGAAAATTAAAGTTATGTTAATAGCTATTTTACAAATGACTCAGAAAAAGTGGTGCAGAAAATGTCCGACTTTCACACCTAGGGCATACAGGTCACAATTGACTTAATCGTATCCGACAGCCGAGACAAACTGTAGGTTTATGTAAATACCGTATATGAAAAATCATGCGATTATTAATGAGAAGATTTTTTTTTTGTAAAAAAGATTTAATTGTTTTGAGATTAACCCATTTAATTCGTGAAATTAATCCCCAAAACGTGAAAATATATTTTAATTATCTCTCAAAAAGTTCTAGAGGTACAATGCTGCTTAACAAACTCATTCAATATGTCCCTTTTTTCTAGCTATATGTAAAATATCAAGTAAACATAAAAAACAATTACAGACACCAGTGTGGATCAACCCGATTTTGTGAAACGGCCATTTTCTCGCCAATGAACATCTTAATCCAAAATGAAAAAAAAGGTCTCGAGATTATTCTTTTAGGGACAGTATCGTACAATTTTGTCAAGCTTGTCCGTCCTCACTCACTCACACACACACACACACACACACACACACACACACACACACACACACACACACACACACACACACACACACACACACACACACACACACACACACACACACACACACACACACACACACACACACACACCACACACACACACACACACACACACACACACACACACACACACACACACACACACACACACACACACACACACACACACACACACACACACACACACACACACACACACACACACACACACACACACACACACACACACACACACACACACACACACACACCACACACACACACACACACACACACACACACACACACACACACACACACACACACACACACACACACACACACACACACACACACACACACACACACACACACACACACACACACACACACACACACACACACACACACACACACACACACACACACACACACACACACACACACACACACACACACACACACACACACACACACACACACACACACACACACACACACACACACACACACACACACACACACACACACACACACACACACACACACACACACACACACACACACACACACACACACACACACACACACACACACACACACACACACACACACACAACACACACACACACACACACACACACACACACACACACACACACACACACACACACACACACACACACACACACACACACACACACACACACACACACACACACACACACACACACACACACACACACACACACACACACACACACACACACACACACACACACACACACACACACACACACACACACACACACACACACACACAACACACACACACACACACACACACACACACACACACACACACACACACACACACACACACACACACACACACACACACACACACACACACACACACACACACACACACACACACACACACACACACACACACACACACACACACACACACACACAAACACACACACACACACACAAACACACACACACACACACACACACACACACACACACACACACACACACAGACGCGCGCGCGCGTCGCTTTGGCGCTAAAAAGACGTTCTCTAGCAAGGTTTGCGTAGGTAGACGTGATTCATTTTTATCTTGTTACTTCTTTGCCAAAATTTTTGCCCCGAACGCCAAAACCGGAATGTGCTCCGACCAGCCCCATTTCAAAGTCTAAAGTATTTTCAATACGGTTGAAAAACAGCACAAGGTTAAAGGCTTCATTTAAACTGTGTGCTGGTCTGTGATATTGGACCTTTCGACCCCAAGCCGTAAGGTCCAAAAACACAGTCCAGGACACAATGAATATCCAGACCAGAAATAGCGTTAAAATGAATTCTTTTAGGTCCAGAATGACATTTTTTTAAAAATCACTTAAAGACCAAAACGTACTGGCTGGACATTAAGTCCTTCGAGATGTGCCGTATTCGGATACGCGGCATAAAGCACGTCTCGAATGTGTTAAATGACCTGAGGCTGGACAGATTTCCTTTAACTGTCTGGGCGACAAATGGCAAGAGTCCCATCGGAAATACATCATCCTGTATTGTTACTTCATAAATCACGTCTTATCGCGTTTTCGCATTATCACTATGACAGCAGAGCAAACCGAACACAGCGATTAATTTTGAAGGAAACACGGGGGAAATAATCGATATTGCACTCACACTGAGCCCCGAAACACGGATCTAAATCGGTTCAGCAAGAGGCATACATCTTCATGTGCTCCAGCAGGTTACGGGGGCTCGCGAGCATCTATTTCTTCGGCAGATCTTGGAGATTACCTTTACATGCAGGAGAAGAAAAAGAAAAAAAATCTTCGAACCAGGTCGTGATATGGACATAAGAAACCAATGGGTGTTTTGGAGTTTAGGAGGGTTTTTGTGCTACGATGAAGGAGATATGAAAGAAACGGCACCAAATGGATATATTCATTTTGGACTAGATGATGAATCTTATATGTTGAATTCACTTACGTAAATACGCAAATCATACACAGACAATCTACCATTCAAGCCATTGATTCATACAAAATAAACGTGCTGTGAATGAAGGAATAATTATTCATGCTTATCAATATACATTGGTACCACGATTTTGGTACGAAAAATACAAAACACCTGGCGCACACTCTGATGTATGGAAGAATATAAACATTGTTTATACTTTATACATGTACGTAGTACGAATGGTTTTGAACTACAGCTTCCGGTCATAAGGTTAAAAATCACAGATTAGCACGCTGTATAAAATCCGGTTGCAGTCACTCAGTAACGTAACATTGCAGCAAAAATTATGAAAATGAATAACATTCAAAATACATGGGCACAAATCAAATTATATTAAAAAAACAAACAAACAACAACGGTCGCTTGAAAACAATTGCGGATCTCACAAAGCACAATACCATCACATATGTGGCGCACTAAAAGTGAACATAAATTATGACTTATGTACGCAGTCATTTTGATATGGCAAAAATGTACCCCTTCTCCACCAGTCGCTATAATGGGCGTCTCTCACATTATCACAGATTCACTCACTGCTGATCCAGTGTACATAGATCCTCGGGCCGGCGACGGCCGCAGTTGGCCCGCGCACGGCCGCTGTGCGCGGGCCAAGTGCGGCCGTCGTCGGCGTGGAGACCTTTTGCTCACTGGGGGATAACTTGAGGCTCACGGATAAATTGTACAGATGATGCCAACGGATCTATGGACGCCTATTGCATGTAGACATCGTTTACTAATTTAGTGTGCCCTTGCGGTGAATGGCCATTGGAGCTATCCCCTTTTCTGCCCCTAGACGGAAAACTTGTTCTTTGAAAGCAGGGCAAACCAACACCAAAATGTTTCCAATCAATCCATGAAAACGGATATGACTAGGGTCAGCAAGAGGCAAAGAACATCATGAGCCCCCGCATTTGCGGGGGCTCATGAGGCTCTTTGCCTCTTGCAGTTGGGTGGTGTTCGCATTGGTTTTTTTTCGGCACATTGAGCGTGCAGCACAGGTACTGTTACATTACCGATAGTTGCATGCACAAAACATTATCACAGACTCTTTGTAGACGTACGCTCTGCATGAGGCACACGGATACAAAGGCTGCCGGTGGCAAGACACATAGATCCTCATGAGGCCCCGGCAGATGTGTGTATGTGTGTGTGTGTATGTGTGTGTGTGTGTGGGCAGGGGGGGGGGGGGCTCATGATGTTCTATGTCTCTTGCAATGCACATTGTTTTGCTAAGCTCCGGCGGCGAAGGGGAAAATACCGTTTAGGCCTGAGACTAGTTTCGTCTGCAAAATCCAGCCAGGGAGTGGAACGTCACAGAAAAGTGCTTGTACGTCACCATAAAGATGGGAAAGTTTACTGCAGAGTTGATGACCTCCAACAAGTCCCCGAGGTCATGGGCCGTAAGATACGCGCTGCTAAACCGCTTAGACAACCGGATGTCAGACTGGATCACGTGAGTGAAGCGTGTGGCCAGTCCCAGCACCTCACACAGTATGCAAATGAACAGTACCGTCAGCAGAGCCCTCGTCAGCTTTCGCTCCTCCAGAACGAGGTCAGCGTGAGCGGATTCGTCTATGTGCGCATGTCCGGCGCCTAATCTGGCACGCGCGAAAGCCCCGTGTCGTGGAGCTTGAGAAGGGCCAGCTCTGCACTGCAGACGACGTTTGAAACTCACGAGGATGACAGCGAAACACGCACACGAGCCGATGAAAGGCATCAGGCGGAGAATGGCGGGAAGAAAATAGTCCGCATAATGGTCCATGGCTGCGCGGTTATCTAGGTAGAAAGGCGTCCTGTGCAGACCCAGTCTTGTGACGTTGTTGGGCTCGACGCGGTGTTCGATGACGTCATATCGGAAGAAGAGCGGCACCATGAGGGCGAGCACGGCAAGGTAGATGGCCAGTACGGCAGTGCGGGTTCTGGGGGTGGTGCACAGCGCGCGCAGCTTGAAGGGCCGGGTGACGGTGACGCTGCGCTCCACCCCGATAGCCAGCGACAGCACCACCGTCATGCGGCCCATAACGTCACGTAAGACACCAAGTTGAGGCGTCAGCACCACGTTCAGCACGCGCCCGTTCTCAGCGTCCACCTTGCCGACCATCTTGGGCACACAGACGAGGAAGGAGCAAAGCAGGAACAGCACGTCGGACACGCATATGGCGAGGAGGAGCGGCTTGACTACGGAGTGGTAACGCTGCCTGAGGAACACCATCACACACAGTCCGTTCCCCACCGCGCCCAGCACGCTCAGCACCGGGATCAACGCGCATCCCAGTGCCGTCTCCATCTGAGCCATGGCGCCGCACATCACTACCTCTACCTCCTGCTGTCTGTCATACTGTAGACCGTCGTCCATTTGTGACGACGGCGACAGGTCGGAGAGATCCCCAGGAGCCACGTAGCTCTGTGGCGGCCAAGGCAATCCTCCTCCAGTCTGTGCATCCACAGTAACATTAACAACGGCAGCCCGGTCAGGCTCAGTGGAACCTGAGGTCCAGTCGTTCCAACCAAACGTGCCAGCTGCTGAAGACATCGTACTCAAATACTCTCTCTGTGTTTTTCCCTATTCTCTTTTTTCCCCCCCAGCATTCACTGCAGATGCTTGTCAGATCCTTTCGATCATGACTGTGCACGTCCACCTGTAATCTGAAGCACCAGTCTTTAATGTGAGGTCGTAAGAACCAGGCGCTGTCACCAGTTGGTTGTAAATCGGCTGTTTCCGCGAGAAGCTTGTTGCGGGATCTGGTCAGCGTGAGTCGATTTGACTGAAACAAAGAAAAGAAGAGTGCTATAATTTAAGTTCAAGTTGAAGTTCTATTGTGTGCTGTTCTGTGATTTTGGACCTTTCGGCCCTTGGCCGTAAGGTCCAAAATCACAGAGCAGCACACACATCACAAAGACTTTAATTCAGTGAACGGCAATAAGTCAAAAACTATACGTAATTCCAACTCGAACACAAGAGAAAAGACTTAAATACAAAGAAAATTCCAACAAAGAAACAAAGAAAAAAAAAACACATTGACAATAGACAATTACAACACAATTTATTGAAATTTGGGGTTAATGTCCTGTCTACAGGCACGAATACAAATCGCTTTGCTTTTTACACGTTTGGCAGTCGCCTTCTTAGCTTAAATACAAAGTTCACGATCATGTTTAGAATATGTGACGGTTGGTAATTTTAGACCTTACGTCGTGTAATGGGATCCTTTTTAAAGAAGAATATTTATCTGGGGTGGGGGGGGGTGGGGGGGGGGTGGGGGGGGGGGGAAGTTAACGAGATTGAAAGGTGTCTGAAAAGGGACGGGGGAAAGAAAACAATCTGATTATTCGTTTTTCTCTTGCTCGAAAACATCAGACTGTCTCGCAGAGTAATATTTTTTTTTTCTTACACTATCGCGTACGTTTATCGCGAATGAATAAGCTAAATCCAAACTTATTGAAAGATAAATGACTGTGCCAGCAGGGTGAATAAAAGATCCTCGCACCGATGCCAGGCCTTATTAGGCCCGCGCACGGCCTTGCGCGGGCCATCTAACCTCTGGCATCGGTGCGGGGACCTGTTGCTTTCTGTACAGCTTGCAGCTTGGCATCTCAGTTGCGGGAAGTGCCTCGACGATGATTAGCCAGGTACAACAACACAAGAATAAGAATACTCTATATTGTCTTGTTCATGGTCTCCGATCACCCCGGCGCCAAGGAACTTTAATTATAACCCTTAAACTATAATTGTCGTGTGCATGACAGGGAAGGTTGTTTTCATCCTGGGGTGCCTAATGCTCATTGTCGGGTAGCTTAGTTTCAAATAAGACTTCATCTCGTGATGTTGAAAAAGAGCGATGCTAATGTATAGTATGCATTCGGACAAAAGTCGAAAGATGCCGTGATGTGGCCTGTTGACACATTGTTTGCATGGCGGAGCTAACCGAGAAAATGCGAACACAACCACAGATATCTATACAGTGTTTTTGACACAGCCTGTTTTGCAAGAGGCAATGAACCTTATGAGATCCCGCGCAAGCGGGGGCTCATGAGGTTCGTTGCCTCTTGCTGACTTCACTATGTATCCATAGTCCTTGGACGGAAGGGTCTTTTTGGCTTTAGAAACACAATCTACGACCAGTAGCAGGGAAAGGTAAACATGTAATGATGGACATTCAGGTACACGCAGGCGGCTGATCGGCAATTACGGCGACACATGGGCGGGTAGCTGGCATGTTGCAATGGGGGGAATGAATTGGCCACGGCAAGTCGCTGACAGGGCCGTATTTATTTCCCCCCCCCCCCCATCCCCCCTTCCCCCCCTCCCTCCCCTTGGAAAGTAAACAATTGCCTGCTAATTGAACAGTCAGCAGAACTGCACGCGTAGTCTGCTCGTGCCGTCAGAAGGCGATAATAACGGCAGAGCTGATAATCACGGGCAGTCATGTGTTGTGTCTTTGGACTGAACCCCTCCATGACTTTCCCCCATGTGAGGATTAACTCCTTAACTGCCGGCGAAACTCGAAGGATATTCCATCTGCACGAGACATAAATCCTCATGAGCCCCCGCGGCATGAGGATTTGTCTCTTGTTAGTCCTGTGTTTTTCATGCCTATTTTCTGGTCCGCGTTGCATTGTGTTCTTTACGCGAATGTCGATCAGTGTGCGGTGATCTCAGACGCGCGTTTTGCGTTCGCTGGTAGCGAAGGAGTTAAGTGAATGAAGCTGGACAACCCTCTGTGGCTAACCAGACATAGACCAACATACCAATGAGGTACACAAATCCCAAGAAAGATAGAAACGCGCTCCGAAACGACAATTGCAATGCAATTAATTTCAGTAGTAAATTGTGTTGTAATTGTCCATTTAAAGCGTGTTTGCAGTTTCCTACTTCCTTGGGATTTTCTCCTTTTAAATACTCTTCGCAGTCACAGTTCTGGTCCGGAGTTCAGTGAGGTATACCCGGTATATGCATGTGCACTGTTTTTATTGACAGCCGCGGATACTTGCAAGATTCTATATTTGCATAAAGATCGACCAATGACTGTTTCTAATCGAGATTATAAATATGCACGATCGGCGGATATCAGACATTTGCCCTTAGAAAACAAAACATATTGTTTTCATTCCTACGTCACACGACCAATCCCTTTAGCGCAAACCTTACCACGTGACCTTAGTTAAAAAAAAACAACAAAAAACAAACAAACAAACAAACAAAAAAACCACCCCAAACAAACCACAAGCTAATAGTAATAGCGGATATTCATTTCTTACACACTTCCCTCTTTGCTGCATTTGAACGAAAAAGTTGTATCACACACGTCTTGTAGAATATCAGGTCAGCAGAAAGGCACGTATACACATGCTATCGAAACCTGACCTACTTTCAGCTCACGTGCAATGACACAATTTCCTAGTGACAACTGGCACTCTGGCGTCATGTATTGCGCTATTACGTCATCATGTAGGAGCTTTTGTTTGACATCCAAAATATCCATATCACATTATAAAGCAAATGACGTCATGTTCTTTGCCAAAGACACAATGGCGGCTGTGTTGTGGTTAGGTGTGTGCCGAAAACCAACTCACATCTGATGTATGCCAAGAAAAAAGATGAGTAAGAAATAGATTTCTTACATCGGTGTTTATGTGATAATCGTGGTCTAAAAACTTTATCCTACTCGCTTTCGCTCGTAGGATAAGGTTTTAAAACTACTCAAATGAGATTCTCAGTACCACCTAAACACCAATGTAAGACTATATGTATTGACTTAGTGACGCGCCTTGACTGAATACTAGTTTTGTTCCATAAAAAACAGCATGAACAAGTTCTGAAGTACGAAGTTACTTAGCGTTGTTTGAAACAAAAGGCACACTATCGGGGTTGTTTTAACACACATTTGCAACACTATATTGCGTAATAAACCACTAAAGAAAGAACCGGAATCGATAGCACATCGGCCTGCTATTGCGCCTATATAAGTTCTTAAAGAATTCAGCCCTGACGCACTACAACAGCAGGAGATGGGTCGACCATGATAATAAAAGGGTAGTGCCAGATTAGCTTGGCGCCTGTCGGCGCCAAGCTAATCTGGCACTACTCTTGAATTATCATGGTCGATCCATCTCCTGCAATAGGTGCATAATCGTTAGATGACGCCTCCAAAATTTGGGAAATACGTGCGTCGGGCTGAATGAGATATAGAATTTTAGTCTTGAGGCAAACAATCACCACTCCCATTGCATTATTATTACGACAGTAACGTCATGAAAGATCTTATATTACGTCATGAGACTATTTGTGTATATTATTATGACGTCAATCATGTCTGGTGTGATCCAGTTTGTCAAATGTCTTCGCGCTGCTGGGAGGAAATCCTTATTCAGTGACCTATTAGCTTGATTTCTTTTAGGAAATTAGCGAGGGGAATAAAACAAAATACGTTATTGAGTGGTAGTAGGGGTTTGCTACACCGACCCTTGCAGGCTTTGGGGAGGTCAGATTAACCCCTTCACTGCCGAGTAAAAAGTGAACATGATCCAACTGCAAGAGACATAGATCCGCATGAGCCCCCGCGACTGAGACCAACCTGTACCTATGTTTCTTGGACGGTGTTGGGTTTTGGTCGTTGATTCAACCAGAAAAAAATGTACATGCAGCGGCAGTGAAAGGGTTAATTGTTTTACCCCGGAGGCCGATGGAAATCAGGTCCGCTTCAGTATCACACAGTATCACACAAGTATAACTAACTAACTAACTAACTAGCTAACTAACTAACTAACTAACTAACTAACTAACTAACTAACTAGCTAACTAACTAACTAACTAACTAACTAACTAACTAACTAACTAACTAACTAACTAACTAACTAACTAACTAACTAACTAACTAACTAACTAACTAACTAACTAACTAACTAACTAACTAACTAACTAACTGACCAAACAACCATTCAAACCAGCTAACTTTATGACTAACTAACAAAACACAAACAACAGAGATTCGAGTATGCAGCTTCTAATTCCTTACTGGCTTGACAATCGTGTATTTACCTGTAATAATCAGAACCGCAGGCAGATATTAACAGAATAATGATTATAAATTATTTTGACCCATCGGTGTCGGTTTTTAATGCCCACCGGCGGAGATTTACAAGGACAATGATTTTGATTATATCTGACAAGGACTTCGATTTCGCCTGCCTACAGGTGCAGGATTACAGAAGAATATTTTCGGTGGACCTGGATTTGGATCTCACATGCCTATCGGCATGTGAGATCGAACTCCAGGTCCAATGAAAATATTCTTCTGCCAATCTCTGCGTGTGGTATACTAGATCGAAAGCATGATCGGCTGAAATAAAAATCGTTCTTCTGTCAACTCGCGACTGTGCTCAAAGCCGATGAGATTAGTTTTTTACGACTGATCGAGCCGCGAACAAAGACCGTACTTACAAACTCAACACCAGACACACGTAACCGTATTCTGCTTGAAGGAACGTGCATATGAAGAGCCTTACAAGAGGTAAATGTCCTCATGAGTCTGTGCTGGCTGCTGTAGCTCAAGATCATCAATGTCCCTTTCATATAGAAGAATTTCTTTTTATATTTGAAATAGTTAAGGTGTTTATGCTCCTTGGGCGGCTGGCTCCCTTAGGTGTTTAATTAACAAAGATTTCACAAAAATAATCTGTGCCCGCTGACAGTGAAGGATTAAATGATGACGCAGCTGATGCTAACGACGACGACGCATCATCATCATATAATAATAATAATAATAATAATAATAATAATAATAATAATAATAATAATAATAATAATAATAATACATTTAATAATAATGTCTGCCGTAACAAGGAAAATGTCAAGGGCACGTTTTGTCTCAATGCAGGTTAGTGTGTGTGTGTTGATCTTTACGTCCAGAATCATATACCAGTACACATTTCCATCTACAGAATGTCGCAAACATTTATCAGTAACAGCTACAACATAATAAACTATCTATCATAATAAATGCGCAAAAAGTTACTGGGCCCTATGTGTTTTCACGCAATTAGATGCTTAACATATTCAAGGCGCCCCGCATCAATAGCTCCGAAAGGGTTGTAGGCAACGCTACACGACACTTTCGCAGCTACTGATGCTTTGAGAATGAGTCAACAGCCTAATTTACTATTAACGAATGACAGATTTGCAACTCACCTTTTCTGACAAATCGTCCGACTTGCAGTATACTTCACTGACAGTTTCGTGCGCGCAAACCAAAAATTCAGTCAACTGAACCTTTCGAGTTTGTCACGGTAAACCTTCAGTCCCTGAACAGCTCTGCGAGCCTGGAAGTCTAGACTGAATAGATTGGGACGAGCTGAGGCGACCGGCACCTCAGTTTAACATGCAGCGACGGCCAGGAGCAAGGCAGTAGTGGAGAGATACCGTGCAGACACGCTAGTGCCGTTAGAGCAGAGTTCGATACACTCGCCAGCGCAACCCGCAGCGATCTACTCTGTCCGTGGCAGAACACAGGCATACACAGAATTCAGCACGTGTGCGTGCGCAGGGTCGATCATTGTCCAGACCATACGAAGCGTGGTTCTTCATGGCTCAGCCAGTGGGCAAAGGTCTTCAGGCCGATGTCGGCCGTACTTGGCCCGCGCACGGCCGTGCGCATGCCAACTGCGGCCCAGTCGGCCCGAGGACCGTTTGCTGACTGGAGAATGAGTCTTTGTAAGTTTGCAGTTTTGTGCCGGTTAAGCCAAAACTCGTAAGCCGCTCAATCATCTTGCTGACGTCTATGTGACTCTATGCTTGTTACAGATTAGTAATGCTGACAGGCTAAAAGACAAATTTATTATCAAATTTCAGCCATATTCAAGAGGGACAGAGCCTCATCAGCCCACGCAGGTTGCGGCGGGCTCACGAGGATCTATAGCTCTGACAGAAAAAATACTTTTCACCATCTGTGTTATCCTCAGACGGAATCAGGATCGATGCCACTTCGCCATTGGTCATATCGCCTATGACGTAGCTGTGACGTGTGCTTGATTTCGCTCCTTGTGTGCGTTATCGACTGCTACGGTGGTTTCCCTGCCGCCGCAACCTTTATACACACTTAAATTTTGGCCTTTCAGTTCCAGAATAAAAAAAAAAAAAAACATTTGACATTTCAGATTTCGTCAATAGGCTTTATGTACAAGTATGCTTAGATAGGTCGAAGGCTGTGCCTGATCTTTGTAATGGAAGACACCAGTTGAAGAGTAGAGCATACATTTTCCAGTATGAAATTATCTCCAGTGTATGTTTCTTGAAACAAATAGATCGGTTAAAATTAAGGTAGTGTCAGATTAGCTTGGTGCCTAGCCAAGCGTGCGAAACCGCTCGATTGACTGTCATTGCTTACAGCATATTAAAAGAATAATGCCTGATTAGCTAGGTGTCTATTGACCATCTTTGCTCAAGGGTGGTGCCAGATTAGCTTGACACATATTCAGTTATCACGGTTGATCATTCGGTTTCTTGCAGTTGCTTAAGCTCTGAAAGCGAAAGCGATATGTGATGAATCCAAGCTAATCAGGCACTGGCCTTGAACAATGACGGTCGATCGATCGGTGTCCCACAAATGTGTGAGTTCTTGAAGTGAGAGAGGCGTGGGGTAAATCCATCGATTACTCCCTTGTACACACAGTTGCTCGTAATCGAAATGTTGCGACTGTCTGAGAGTGGAAAGTAATACTGACCTGGAAAGACGAAAGACACATTTGCGTAGAAACGTAGGAAGATATTTTTCATGTGAGGTGGGGAGGTTGGATGGGGTGGGTATAACCCACGGACGTGCGCGGGCCAACGGCGGCCGAGGTTGGTTCGGTGTCCTTTTGCGCCTGACATGTTACTTTCCAGTACCTTGCGACAGTCTAATCTATAAAAATCAAACATCTAATCCAACCTGCGACTGCCCCTCTCCCTTTTCCCGGTCCCTCGACCCCTCCTTCCCCCACGTCCCCCCCCCCCCCCCGCCCCCCCCCCCCCCGCGGTTCCTAAGCCGCTGCTGACTTGAATACACATGCTAGTTCTACCGTTTGAACTCTTACGCTTCATGAACTAATGTACCTACCTGTACGCTATGTATAGCAACCCTTGAAGCCTTCACGAAGACTGTCAGTATCCGTCGGTAAAAACGTGCGGTATGCACTCCTTTTGGTATTTCGTCTGAAGTTCGACAAGTATTCCAATAATCCATCCAAAATGAAATAAGTCCAACAAGAAACACAATTGCATTCATGTGTCAACCACACTATACATGTCAGCCGATACATTGCAAACACATTTCTCCACACCTAACAGACGCTCACACCAAGGAGGTACCCATGCTGTTATTCCTACATTCCCTATTTCCTGTTCGATTCAGTCGAATGACGTCGCAAGTTTACACATCCCTAAAACTCCGCAACAGAAACAGACCAATACTCCGACACAAAATGAGCGGCACCCTGACGTCAAAGCCTGCTCCGACGCACCATAGCGTTACCTCATTTACTCCGCTGCAGCAATCGACCGTACACTCCGCCGCATCAATGTGTCATCTCGGTATCAAACTCCGTCGCAGTGAGTGACACATACTCCGCAGCATGAATATGTCAACTCGCTCGCAAACTCCGCCGCAGCGTTGGGCGAGCACTGTTCACTTCAAGTGGGCTGCGCTGAACATTGTTCACTTCAAGTGCAGCGGCACGCACAAAACACGTCTGTGTACATGTACATGGGTAATGGCAATCTTGAGTTTACAAATGAATGGTATTCTGCATAAAGGTGCGAAATCACAGAGGAAAATCACAGTGTAACTGTTGATGGACTTGTCGATGTACCTCTATGAAGTAGATTCATCTGTACGTTTGGTCATTGACTGCGCACATTACAGCTGTGGGCTTAAGTGACCAGTATGCTGTTCCTAAATATGAGTAAGCCAAAATGGATACAGATTGACACGGGTTCTCATGAACCCTTGTATATGTTGCCTGCAGTGGATCATGATAATTTGTGCCTCTTGCAGAAGGATCGGTATGGACAAGTGTGTAACACAAGAGCTACGTGACTCTTCCACACCCATAACCAACTGCTGCAGACGGATATACCGTGACATCGAAAGAGTAGTGTTGATGTGCTTTGCACCTTCAGATAAACCACTATACTGGATGATTTCCAGTTTGCATTAACTCATTCGGGGCCAGCCGCATCCGGATGCGGTTGTCTGTGAATGAGTTAACCCCACGATGTTTATCTGACAGTTCTGAGCCAACTACGTCTGGAAGTAAAAGAAACTGAGCACAAAAATACACTTACCAAATTAAGCCTTAATATCGAAATTCCAACACATGCGAGTTGTTTTTTGAGCATAACTCGTTCTTTCAGGAGCTAGGACGGCCATGATAGTTCAAGGGTGTTGACAGCATAGCTTGGCGCCTAGAGGCGCCAAGCTATGCTGTCAACACCCTTGAACTATTACCGTCGTTTCATTTCCTGTCGTAGTCTATTAAACATAAATGAAAAAACAAAAACATTGAATTTTAGAAACGTGCAGTTGGAGGTTAAGTTTGTCAGAAAAAAAACGTACAGATTTTCTGGTGATATCATACAGGTAGCGCATAAATGGTCTTTTATGGTATTATAAAAAAATAGAACTGGTATTCAATGAATAAATGCACACACACGAGTTTGTAATTTTTCACTTGAGCGCGCATATTGTAACTGTACTTGTGTGATGATACTTGCGAAAGAAAGCCTAAACGAAGACTGTCCATCCCACAGCAACAAAAGATTGTGAGAAATCGCCTTCCTCTTGTTACAGGTGTGTACTACTCTGTATGATTCATCAGTGGACTTTATCATCGTCGTCGTCGTCGACGTCGTCGTCGTCGTCATCTTCATCATCATTAGCATCATCATCATCACCACAACCATCATGATCATGATCATTATTATTATTATTATTATTATTATTATTATTATTATTATTATTATTATTATTATTACAATAACGTTAAAGAATAATATGTAGACGCACACTGGTTGTCTCCCTTGATTCGCTGCGATGATAGCGCAACGAATCGAGGGAGACAACCAATGTGACAAAGACCCTGATCATGAATATCACAATCAATCTTTTTTTATGTGTTTTTGACTGGAAATAAATCTGCAATTCGGCTCATTAGGAAGAAAGCTGGTATTGTGAAACATCTGTCTACCCAAGCACACACAAAAAATCGAACTTCTTGTCACGTTTCTAGAAATAAAGGCGAGTACGTCTTTCGCCCTACCTTTCCTCCACTAAGCAAAACTACTTTGACTTCTTCCTTCCTTGTTAGGAAGGGCATCCGCACGATTGTTCTATTTGTGTGTACACGTGTTTTTTTTTTTATTGCAAGTGTAATCTGGGAAATGTAAACAAAGAATAGAATATTAGTTTTAACATTTTTGTAAATACCACCAATTTATGTGAATGGTATTTCATTTGGTTTCTCTGTGTACTTTGTGTTTGTTTCCCTATACTTTCACGCAACATACAAATCAGAGAGAGAGAGAGAGAAATTGGTTCATAGCATTAATCTTATAACATCTAAGACAGTGTCATAGAGAGAGAGAGAGAGAGAGAGAGAGAGAGAGAGAGAGAGAGAGAGAGAGAGAGAGAGAGAGAGAGAGAGAGAGAGAGAGAGAGAGAGAGAGAGAGAGAGAGAGAGAGAGAGAGAGAGATGATGATGAAACTTTATTACATAACGGTAGGAGTTTTGACAGATAAAATACGTCATTTTTCAAACTTGCCGTTTCTAACGTACTACAACATGAAATATAATGAAGACAAACAAAAAAATATTTAACGCAAACAAAAATCATAACTAAATAAGTACGGACACACGCAGTACAGAAAATGATAGTACTAAGGTAGCAATAAACAAATACAAAAAAAAAAAGGAAGTAACACTCCTCAGCACAAATTACATAGGAAAAAAAATCATAGCACAGCAAAAACAAGCACAAAGTACCAAGAATCAAACATACATACACACACCTTTACAGCCATGTAAATGCACGCACTATCATATATACATTTACATAACCTTTCATCAGAATGACAGGATAAAAAATAATATATCTAAGCAGTTTCCATCAGGTATAGAGAGAGAGAGAGAGAGAGAGAGAGAGAGAGAGAGAGAGAGAGAGAGAGAGAGAGAGAGAGAGAGAGAGAGAGAGAGAGAGAGAGAGAGAGAGAGAGAGAGAGAGAGAGAGAGAGAGAGAGAGAGAGAGAGAGAGAGAATGATGCGTTTTTATTCAGGATAAAGTTTTAGGGATGCGAATGCCTCTCTTACAAACTGTCCTGCTACTCTACACACATAAATATACATCGAGCAACACAGTACAACATTAAAAAAACAAACATAGTGTCAAGTACATTCAAGTGTACGAAAAGCATAAAAGGCGATAAAAACAACAACATAATAACATCGACATAAGTTGAAGGTCATCTTGTAATTAGAAATGTCTCTGAGAGTCTAGAGGAGAATTGAATCGTGGTATTGGTTTAGAAGAAACAAGCAATAAAGGCGATCCTTAAAAATACTAAATTTAGAAATAGACTTGAGATATTGGGGTAAATTATTCCATGCTTTTGCACTGACCTGAAAAGGCCAGGATAGGTTTATATATATCTAGTCTTGTTCTTGGTAGGTGGAGCGACCTGTTTCTGTGTTCTGTTTTTGAGATATGAAGACACGAGGGAAACAGTAGTTGAGTTAATGTGATAAAGTGGTAGTTATTTAAGGAGGATGGAATGACTGACAAAATCGAATGCCTTTTTAAGGTCTCGAAAGATTGCGCCTGATACTTTGTTGTCATTAATGAGAGAGAGAGAGAGAGAGAGAGAGAGAGAGAGAGAGAGAGAGAGAGAGAGAGAGAGAGAGAGAGAGAGAGAGAGAGAGAGAGAGAGAGAGAGAGAGAGAGAGATGACAATGACAATGACAATGATGACAATGATTCTTTATTTTACAACGGTGAAAGTTTTGGCTGGCACAACCATTTTTCGAACTTGCCGTTGCTAATCTAATCTACAAATAATGCAGAGAGAGAGAGAGAGAGAGAGAGAGAGAGAGAGAGAGAGAGAGAGAGAGAGAGAGAGAGAGAGAGAGAGAGAGAGAGAGAGAGAGAGAGAGAGAGAGAGAGAAGAGAGCGCTGAACTACATATTGTACATCCTCAAAAACAATGTGACAGTCGGGCTGAGTGATAATGTCGTGACCTCGCAAAGATTTCTTGTTGTCGCGGGAAAAGTACATGTACCAATATCTACACAATATTTCATAAACGTTACCGCTTCGGACGTGCAAATATGGATATTATCTAACTCTTCTGGCACGTGTTGTGGCAGATGCTTCACAGTAAGCGCCTTATGTAGCACGAACCTGCCCTCTTTACCTTTGCGGACTCCAACCTCTTAACCCATTACATCCTGAGGCTGATTTTGTAAAATGTGCCTACTGTCTTATGAAGGCTACATTACAGATTATAAGATAGATCAAACATTTTAGTTCAAGGGTGGTGCCAGAATAGCTTGGCGCCTGAGGCGCCAAGCTATTTTGGCACCACCCTTGAACTATCATAGTCAAATACATTTCAAGCGGAAGTGTATCAGGATGAAAAGGGTTAAATACACCTACCAGTAGCACATGAAGATATTTTTTCCGGGGTCGGGCGGCGAGGGGGCAGCGTGCTTGACGTTACTTTCTAGCCAGCCCCGCGTCAAATTAACGGAAATGCGAAATATGCTGATAATGCAACATTAACGAGTTCCTTATATGCAGTAGTGATGAAATACTTCATAGTGAACGTACGCTCGAAATTTATTTACCATACACACGCGTGAACGGAGAGCAGACACCAGCAAACGTGCGAAACGAATAGCTGCACGAGTAAAATTGATAAGACGCCTGCCAGCGATTGCGACAACCCGAAAAAAAGTCAAAGTAAACAAACATGACATTTTTCCCCGTCATTATCCGTGATCTAATTACGAGTAGAAAGCACTAATTTTTTTCATTATGAGTCAGAAGAAAATTAATCTGCGCGCTCAGTTCAAAGTCAGAAACGCAGTCGTCTGCCAATCACATATTTTGTCTGAACACCGGAATCAGCCGCAAACTGAAGGACTCGAGGTAAAATTGTGTTTTAGACTGGGTGCATACATTGTATTGAGTCACATTTTGCTTGTTACGGTGCCGATAACCGACATATGTGATTACTTGACCCAAATCTGACCACTCGGACATTTTGATTCGGGTCTCGTAATCACATCTGCCGGTTATCGATACTATATCAAGCAAAATGTGGCTCAATTTAATATAAGTTATTGGTCGGAGGGGTATGCTACACGGGCACTTGTAGGCCTGAGGGAGGTCAACGGAAACATTGTACCCCGAAGGCCGAAGGCCTGAGGGGTACAATGGTTCCTTTGACCTCCCGAAGACCTAAAAGGGTCCGTGCAGCGAACCCCTCCGACCAATAACGTATTTGTTTTTATTCCTCCACTATTTTCGTAAAAGAAATGAAGAAGACATCTTGCGACCTGGATCACGTCAGGCATATACCTTTATACATAATAGACTTATGATGTAATTTAAAATATGTCATGACGTTGCCGTCTCCGGTAGTGAGTGTGCTTGTTGTTTCGAACAACACTAAGTAACTTTGTACTTAAGAACGGTGGCGATCTTTTATAGAACAAAACTGGCATCCAAGATGCGTCATCGAGAGGGCTACAAAACGTGTGCCATTTTTCGCTACAGGGGTTTTTATATCACTGTCACATGGTACGGTTTGCGCTAAAGTGACTGGTCGTGTGATGTAGGGAGGAAAACAATAACTTTTGTTTGCATCCCTACGTCACACAACCTTTAGCGCAAACTGTACCACATGACCGGGCTACAAAAACCCTTGTCGAGACAAATGGCGGACTTTTTGTAGCCCTCTTTGTGACGCATCTTGGATGCGAGTTTTGTTCTATAAAGAATCACCAAAACGTTCTAAAGTAAAAAGTTACTTAGAGTTGTTCGAAACAACAAGCACACTACTGGAGGCTGCAACGTCATGAAATATTTTAAATTACGTCATAAGTCTATTATGTATAAATGTATTTTCCTTTGACGTCAGTTATGTCTGGCGTGATCCAGGTCGGAAGATTTCTTCTTGATTTCTTTTACGAAACATTGGAGAAGTGAAAACAAATACGTTATTGGTAGCAGGGGCTTGCTGCACGGACCCTTGTTGGCCTGAGGGAGGTCAAAGGAACCATTGTACCCCTGAGGCCTTCGACCTTCGGGGTAGAATGTTTCCTTTGACCTCCCTCAGGCCAACAAGGGTCAGTGTAGCAAACCCCTGCTAACAATAACTTATATTGTAGCGCGCTTAGAGCTCACTGCTTCTGGGGATTTAGCGCGATATAAATGCTATTATTATTATTATTATTATTATTATTATTATTATTATTATTATTATTATTATTATTATTATTATTATTATATTATTATTATTAATTATATTATTATTACATGGTATTTATATAGCGCATTCTCATATTTATAATATAACTCAATGCGCAGATGCTTTATTATTATTATTATTATTATTTATTATTATTATTATTATTACTGAAACCACATACAGCTCTTTTGTCAAGCATTATGACGCGCACGCACAGGCTTTAACTTTGTGCTGGTCTACAGTCCGTAAGGTAAAAAAGACCACACAGACCAGCACACTACACACACACACTGCAGGTACAACCTAAAACCACACTTGTGTGAGCTGGTCTGCGATTGTAACCCTTTCACTGCCAATGTACGCAGGCTGTGTGTGTGTGAAATCCTTGTAAATTCAACGTCAAAACTAGAGCCCCAGCCGTCAAAGGAAAACGGACACAAAGTAATTTCAGCAAGAGGTATAGATCCTCATGAGCCCCCGCAACTGCGGGGGCTCATGAGGATCTATGCCTCGTGCAGCTGGATCGTGTTCACGTTTTTCTCGGCAGCCGCGGCCGCAAGGGGTTAAAACGTATCCGTCTGGGGCCCGTCTGGAATGATTGACACTGCTGCCGAGACAAGAAGAAGCAGGGTAAGGTCACTACACCCAACCCTGCAGATAATCCAAGCCCGCAAGGCCGTTCAAAATCACAGACCAGCACAAGTAATGAATGTATGTCGTGACAAGAAGACTTTACTCAAAGACACACTCTATCAGCGAACACCACTGAAAAAGCTACCGCAGGCATAGCCCATCATTAGGCTAAGTCCTGGAAAATAAAAATAATTACGGTATTTATAATGCGCTTATCTTATAATAATTATAACTCTAAGCGCGCACTCACAACTCACGCACGCATGCGCACGCTTAGACAACGGCTCGCGTACCACAAAAAGTGAAATACATTACGACAGTCGACTTGGGGTGGGGAGTGTGGTGATATAGTGCTAGAACTGTTGAAAGAGGTGAGTTTTGAGGGCGGACTGGAAGGAGGAGAGAGAGT
Source organism: Semisulcospira habei (assembly GCA_036245525.1). Taxonomy (NCBI): domain Eukaryota; kingdom Metazoa; phylum Mollusca; class Gastropoda; family Semisulcospiridae; genus Semisulcospira; species Semisulcospira habei. Next base: position 55,157,681 of record BTPG01000008.1, read on the forward strand.
GTTTCTGACGGAGAGAGATGGACCGTATAGAGAGAAGGAGCGGGGGCCGAAAGTGCTGAGTTTGGTGCGCGGGATGTGGAGGCGGAGAGGGTCGGAGGCGGAGCGGAGTGAGCGGGGAGGAGTGTAGGGGTGAAGTAAGTTGGAGAGATAGGCAGGAGCGCAGTTGTTCAGGGATTTATAGCAGAGAGACAGAATCTTGTATTGGATGCGTTGGGGGATGGGAAGCCAGTGAAGGAGTTTGAGCAGGGGAGTGATGTGGTCGGATTTTTTCTTTCTGAGGACGAGGCGGGCAGCATTGTTCTGGACACGCTGGAGGGTGAAAGCGGTGGAGTGAGGGAGGCCGGAAAGGAGAGAGTTGCAGTAGTCGATGCGAGATAGGATGAGAGAGACAGCAAGTTTGGTGGCAGCTTCGGTAGTGAGGTATTTTCTGATCTGACTGATGCGGCGGAGGTGGAAAATAGCATGCCTGTGCCGTGGCAGAGACAAAGCTGGTCATGGAAAGAGAGGAATCGAGGATAACGCCGAGGTTTTTGGCCGATTCAGAGAGGGAGATGGGGATGCTGTCGAGTTGAAGGTGGAGAGAGGAAGGGAGCTGGGAAAGTTTCTGGCGAGTGCCTACCAGCATTGCTTCCGTTTTGTCGTCGTTCAGTTTAAGCTTGTTTGCTGTCAACAAGTTTTTTTCACGTCTTCGTCTCCTGGACCTCGGCAAAAATAAAACCTTTATACTGTATAGGCCTTTTTGCGTCTTATTTGCAAGAGATACGCGTGTCTACATGAATCAACGCAGTCTGTGTACAATTTTGTGGTCCCATGTATATATGCGAAGGTGTTTGCTCAGATGGAGTTTGTTTTGGGGCGCACAGCCTGCCTGTAGTGATGGACAAAATACACCACGTCAACTGTCATCCATTCGTCTGCAAGAGGACAAGATTCCTGTGCTCCCGGTATGCCTGTCTTTGCCAATTTACACCTGTGTCCCGCAGTTGCGCGGAGAAGCTTAGGCGCTAGAACCTCTTCTCAATTTACGATGGACTCAATATAAGCGCCAACAGTTGTTGCAAGTAAACCATTCCATCTGCAAAAGGCATAGATTCTCACGAGCCCCTGCACCCTGCAGGGTGCAGGGGCTCATGAGAATCTATGCCTCTAGTTAGCTGCTTCCAGGGGCTTATGCGAATCCATGCCTCTTATTGGCGGACATCGACTTTGACTACTATCTGCACGATATGTAGATCTTCATGAGTCCTTGGTAGCCTGTAGCGACTCATAAGGATCTACGCTCCTTGCTTGTACTGTTTACATCGCCCATTAACCCTTTCCCTACCAGCCGCTAGAAAATGCTTTTAACTCATTCTACCCCAGACACACCACAGCAAGATAAGGATCGACCATGATAGTTCAAGGGAGATGCCAGAATAGCTTGGCGCCTATAGGCGCCAAGCTTTTCTGGCATCACCCTTGAACTATCATGGTCGATCTGTGTCCTGCACTGCAATGCAGTCTTCAGAGGACAACGGCAAAATTTGGGGATTTAGGTGTTGGGGTAGAATGAGTTAAAACCATATCGCGAATCCCCTGCCTGTTGACCTTCTGCGCCTGAGGCATACACATAAGAATGAATCCAGGAGACATAGATCTAATCGCATGTGCGGTGGTTCATGAGGATCTATGCCTCTTGTTATTTGGATGTAGATCACAGCTATGCCCTAACAGCGAAGGGGTCAAAAGTGTGCTTGGCTAAGCACAAAGCTGCGTGCTGTTTCGGCTTTCGCCAAAAATGACACACGACATCTGAGTCCAGACCCTGCTGTGCTTTTGGTGTACGGAAAAATCGCCTTTTCACTTCTAAGGCAACTGTAGCTTATAGATCTCCCGTGAGATCCCAAGGACACTGCTTGGGTTAGCATACAGTGACAGATCAGTGGTTGTGTTTAGCTTGGCGCGTTTCAAAGGCGCCAAGCTAATAAGCAAAACACTACCACTGACCTGTCACGAGAGATCGAAAATATATCCTTGAGACTTGCATGCACTGTTCATACGACAATCGACTGTGGAGGTGAGAAGGTTAAAAGGGACTCCCATAAGCGTATTAACCTTATTATTCGGAATACACCAGTATGTGAAATAAGTGTGACTAAAATATTTCAAGGGTAGTGCCAGAATAGCTTGGCGCCTCTAGGCGCCAAGCTATTCTGGCACCACCCTTGAACTAAAGCCATTGATTATATCCTTATCTGTAAGTATTATATATTGTAGTTTGCATATGGCAGTGTATACATTTGAAGCTTTTAGCCTCATTAAGATATGGGTTAATCAAAAATAGAGTGGGTATGACGTAAAATGACTCCTAACGTACGTATGTGCAGAAAATAGAGTGATTACCTGCGACGTAAATAAACTGTTATACATGTTACATAACGTGCCAGGGATTTTTTCCCCCCACAGTTTCCCCTGGCCACTATTTTTTTCTGTCGTTGTTTTTGTTGGTATTTTATTGGGTTTCTTTTATATTATAGATCTTTTTGTAGTTTTATCCTCGGCTATATAAATTTTAAAAGATGAAAAGGAGGGGGAAAAATCAAAACAGCCAATCAGAACAAAAAAACAAAGCATCAAAACGACGAAATAACAGCACCCGGGAAACCATAGAAAACAACAAACAAACAAACAAACAAACAACAAACAAACAAACAAAAAGCAACCAACCCCTCCCCCCCCCAACCCCCCCCCCCCCACCAAAAACCCCCAAAACAACAAAAACATAATCCTTTCATTATTTAACTCATTCAACCCTGGCGCACTACAGCAGGAGATGGGTCGACCATGATAATTCAAGGGAAGTGCCAGATTAGCTTGGCGCCTGTCGGCGCCAAGCTAATCTGGCACTGCCCTTGAATTATCATGTCGATCCATCTCCTGCAACTGGTGCATAGTCATTAGATGACGTCTCCAAAATTTTGGATATAAGGCCGTCGGGCTGAATGAGTTAAAGTGCCAATGGGTCTTCAAAACAAATCATGCGCTACCTATCAGCTGTCATTGTGGAGATAAGTATCGCAGTTGGCTTGCAAGTGAAATGAACTATTAACTTGTAAACTGCCTAGAAAAAAATGAACACCACTCAAGATCAATTGCGGGGGCTAATGAGGATCTACAATTTGTACTCATGTTTCTTTGACGACTGAATTTACGATGATTTCGAAAGCACAATCTACGTTCACTAGCAGTGCAAGGGTTAACATTCTTGCATGCAAACGGCATCGCGTGAATATGCACGAGTCCTGTCGAACGAATTAGGCAAAATGTAATGAAATGATGGACGAAGGACTGAAGGGACCTCGAGCTTTATTGCGAGCAAGATATCCGCAGGCTGACATCAACCTTAGCTGGTCCATGCAAACCCGTGCCCGGGGCAACAACGGCAGACAACGGCCTAAGGCCTTTTTGCTTTACATGAAATCCTGCACAAAGGTAATTAACTCATTGTGTCCCAGGTACCAAATCTCCACATTTTGGAGTTGTCCTCTGAGGACTGCATTACATTTCAGGAGAAAGATCGACCATGATAGTTCAAGGGTAGTACCAGAATAGCTTGGCGCCAAGCTATTCTGGCACCGCCCTTGATCTAGCATGGTCGAGCCATATCTGGCTATGGCCCGTGTGTCGGGACTGAATGAGTTAAAAATTAAACCAATACCCCTTTTGATCTGAATTAAAGCTTGAAATTGGAAAAAGTACAGTCGTGAACATGGATGCTAGCGTGCAAATGTGCTCGCCGCCTCATTCAGACACCAAGCACAAACGAATCAATAGAATAGAAGAGTCGTGGCAAAACACGACTCTTCTATTCTATTGGGCGGTCCGTGGCGCAGTGGTTAAGACGCCTGCCACCAATGCTAAAGGTGCGAGATTCGATTACGGGTTCCGGCGTCGGATTTTTCTCCTCTAGTAAGTGTCACCGTTAATTCGGGCGGACCGTCGGGGGTTCTTTCTCCGGGTACTCCGGCTCTTCCTCCCCCTCCACTTTGGTATCAGTTTCAGTCCACTTAATCAAATTTCAAATACAAACGATTTTGAATTTACAAAAACTACAGTAGCTCGCTTGAGCTTGCCCTTAGCACCACGTGAAAGTTCAGTGTGTGAGTGAATGCGCGTGATTCACGTGAGCGTGCTTGTTGGGTTCAGTTCGCGGCGGCGCTTTGAGCCGATTTTCAATTGGGATAAAGCGCCTATTTAATGCGCTTATTATTATTATTATTATTAAAACAGAACAACTGAATATGATAGTTAAACCATTTGGCTGTAGGTTGCACTTTTTGTCGCGATGATTCCAGCACAAAGTTTTAACCCTTTGGCTCTCGGTAGCGGTTTTTGTCGCGATGACTCCGGGTGACGGTAGAGTTTTCGTCGCGATGATTCCCGCAGGAATCATCGCGACAAAAACCGCTACCGACTGCCAAACGGTTAAAAATGCAACACAAAATGCAAACATGTACGCATACAAAGCGAACAACTACAACCACAACCACCACCACCACCATCACCACCATAACAATATCAGTAACAACAACAATACGAAGACAATGAACAGGAACTTGACAACAACCAGTAAGGCGGAACATGCGCACAGTAAACCGCTTTCCAAAAATACCTTAGCTAAAATTGGCATGGTAATTAAATGTTATTTACGACAGGAATCGATTAGGTCCCCTGTAACGTCTTTTCTATACGTATATATTTAGAAGTAAGTAAGTAAATGATTGTAGTTCGGCAAAGACAATACACTATGCACTCTGTATAATTATGCTGACGTATTCACCTGCGTTATCCTCTACGCTTTTATTCAAGTTACAAGTGTCAAACGTGATATTACGCGGACTTTCTTTTTCTATTTCTTTTTCTTTGTCTCCTTCTAGCTATCTTTCAAGCAGTGTTGCTTTACGCAAGCGAAAGACATTAAGTCCATTTTTTGTGAAAAGCGAGATTTTCATTGTAATACAACGAAAATTTCGCTTTTCACGAAAGTAGATTTACTGTCTGTTGCTTTCAGTGAGTGTCTGTTTTAACACATTCGAGACGACCAGCATGCGGACACGCGGCTGTTCGCCGCGTGTCAGCATGCTGGTCGTCACGAATGAGTTAAGTTAGTTATTTGGGTTTAACGCCGAGCAGGCGGCTAAGGCCATCTCACGGCGACGAATGAGTTAAGAAGGTAATATATCAATGTAACAATTGTCACAAAGCGGGGGACTCGTGACGTCTTCCTACATTCGCATGCACACACAAATAATCGTGCGGACGCACGCACTCACGCACGCACGCAAGAACACAGTAAATGACAAAATCTGTATAATTATTCTGTAAATCTATATGATTAAAGTAACTGGAAATTGGATCGTGTCAAGAATCAGGCCACCTATTATTATCGTAACAACAGACGTGGTTGCCTATTAGTTCAGGAATATGCGAAACTGACAGGAAGAGTATTGGTTTTACCATTCGTCTGTCTATAATTATATGATTTAGTTTCTCGATAGGCTTATGCTGTATACAACGTCATCAGCAGAGATAACAGTTTTTTTTGTCCAAGATTATAAGCGCTCAAGCAGATGAGCCCAATCCACCCCTTAGTCATCTTCTAGCATCTTTAAGAGGCACAGATGCTCAAGTTGTAATGAAACTGCAGGGCCACATGAGAACTACGCTTAGTACCAGCAATCAAACTCGTTTACGTCCTAACATTGCGACTGTTATGGTGGTTTTACAGTGTGTGTAACCTTTAATTTAAATGTTTCCCTCTGCATCTCAGTATGCAAACCGTCCTCGGCCTACTTCAGCCGCCGATGGCCCACGCACGACTGTGCGCGGGCCATGGGCGGCTGGCATCGGCCGAAAACTCTTTGCATACTGGGTTCATTACTTCACTCGGCTTGGGTTACGGTCGACCAGCTTAGTAGAGGATTTATATTAATAATATCAGACAGTTTATTGATATTTTTCCGAGCTACTGGTTATATTAGGTACTAAAACTCTTATTACGGCTATTTTTATTTTTGCCTGGAACACTATAATGGAATAATGTGGTATATATGGTCTTATTTTGGGACGATGAGTAATCATTAGGGCTCACACAGGAAGTAATCAAGGGAGCTCATCGGAGGAAACTGTGCAGGAAGTAATTTGTAATTCATGACTGGAAAATTCCGGATTTGTGGAGAATCGCTTGATGATTCTTGAACAGGCAGCGTGTGTGTGTGTGAGAGAGTGTGTGTGTGTGTGTGTGTGTGTGTGTGTGTGTGTGTGTGTGTGTGTGTGTGTGTGTATTCGCGTGTGTGTTCGTGCGTCCGTAAGGTCGTGCGATTGTGTTTGCGTGTGTGTGTGTGTGTGTGTGTGTGTGTGTGTGTGTGTGTGTGTGTGTGTGTGTAATTGTTTGCGCGAGCGTGTGTGTGTTCGTGCGCGCGTGTGTATATTTGTGTGTGTGTGTGTGTGTTCGTGCGTGCGAAAGTGCTTGCGATTGTGTGTGTGTTTGTTTGCGTGTGTGTGAGTTCGTGCGCGCGCGCGTGTATATATTTGTGTGTGTGTGCGTGCGTGTGTGTGTGTGTGTGTGTGTGTGTGTGTGTGTGTGTGTGTGTGTGTGTGTGTGTGTGTGTACGGGCGCATGCTTTTGTGTAAGCGGGTGGGTGTGTGTTTACAAATATCGTGAGATCTGCTTTACGTGTCACACTATGATTGCGCGCGCGCGCGTGTGTGTGTATGTGTGTGTGTGTGTGTGTGTGTGCGCGTGCGTGCATGTGTGGGTATGTGTGTGTCACTGCGTACGTGCGTGCGTGTGTGTGTGTGTGTGTGTGTGTGTGTGTGTGTGTGTGTGTGTGTGTGTGTGTGTGTGTGTGTGTGTGTGTGCGTGTGTGTATTCGTGTTTAGGTGTTTTTGTGTGCGTGCTTGCACGTTTGCCGTTCAAAAAAATACATATATATGCTCTTCATGCTTTTATGTAAGCCTACGTGTACGTTTACTCGTGTGAATGAAAGAGCAAGCTCGAGTGTATTCATGTCTGCATGTTTGTCCAGCTATCGATGTTGAGCACAACACACTCACACACTACAGGTCCTTTCCATTCGCCGCGATCACCGAGTTCAGTTCTGTGAAGGCAAAACACAGTAGGCCTAAGTCTATTTTTGTGAAAAAACAAAAATGGACTTACTGTCTTTTGCATTCACTGAACAGAGATACTCCACGATCGAAAAACAAAAAGAGAATTGTAATGAGCTTGCGCGGATTGTGATTTCTTTATGTGTTCTACACGCGATAGTTGGTGGTATTTTATGCGGTCCTCCTGCCTCTTTCACCTACAAAGTCAACTTGTGGATGTACCATGTCCTACAAAAGGTAGTAAAACTGTTACCGCAAGGATTTAATGTAAAAGGAAAACATAAAATAGAGGTTGAAAGCCTTTTAAATTAGAAAACATGAAACACGACGTTTCGGATCAAAGACCCTTCAGTTCTCGGTGATATGGAAACAACGTAGAACATGTCCATACCCGTCCCGAGTCATTGTCCATTTTGTAGCTATGTTATTGTCCATTTGTTTTTAAACTGTTGTGTGAATGTGTGTGATTGCGAGTTGCACCTGAGGTGGCGAGACGAATTTCTCTTTTCGAGATAATAAAGTACTCTTATTCTTATACATTTGTATGATCACGACGCATGTGACTCTGAGCCTCACGGCATCAGGCTTTATGGTCCAAACGCACAGACCAGCGTAATAATTATGCTGCTTTCATTTCAAGATAAGGCCAGCTTAATCACCTTAACCAGTGACTGTTTAGAAACAATGCCTGAATTTTTTTTTAAACCTAGATCTTTACTTTGATTAACCCTTTGGCTGTCGGCAGCGGTTTTTGTCGCGATGATTCCGGCAGGAATCATCGCGACAAAAACCGCTACCGACAGCCAAAGGGTTAACCCTTTGACAGCGATTGACGATCAGGCTTGCGTACGCGTCTTTTCCGCTGAGCGGGGTCGTCGGTAGCTGTCAAGGGGTTAATACAGCAACTGATTTTCAGATAAGATCAGTGGAACTTGCGCTACTACTCCTGAGCTGTCATGCCGGATCGCGGGTGTGCTGCTGCAGCTGGGGCTGAAAGCGAGTCCTCACAGATCGCCGAACCTTTCCACTTTTCCTTAACCACCCCTATCAGGTTCTTATTTACGGTACACGATTGTGTGGTACTTTACGCTCACCACGTAACGTTCCACCGGGCCAGAGACCCAGAAAACAATGAAACGCTTTTTTTAAATACGGTCAATCCTGTTCACATAACATAATCAAAAGCTGAACTCTAAAGGCCGACAATTATTTCAGAATCTGGATTGTCCCGGCCCCTTAAGACACAATGATATACTAACGAGCCCAAAAATGCGACGTTTTTGGGGAAACACTTCAGTGTTTCCGATGATTCTAAAAATGCCGCATTTCTTGTGATTACAAACATTTCGCATTTCTTTTGCTCGTCAGTGTAGTTACTGTTCACACATCATACTCATAAGCTGAACCATAAGCCGACACTTATTTCAGAATCAGGAGTTGTCTGCTGAAAACACATTATAGTTCCAAGGTTGTGCCAGAATAACTATGGCGCCAACAGACGTCAGGCTAATCAGGCACCACCATTGAAATATCATGGTTGATTAGATTTCAGTCAAGTTGAAGTTCATCAGGGCTGAGTGTGTAAGCTTCAGAGGTTCTTCGTGAACGAGAAGTAAGTGATAAATATTCACGGATGATGTCGCATTCTTTGGAATAAAGGTGCGGACAAACATGTATATGGCATAACTGATCGCCCTTTTTAATCCGATGACTGTGTCACATTCGTACAATTCTTTTTGTCCACTTCTCATTTACAGAAAACGTCAATTTGTCACCCACGTTGCCAGTAGCAGCTATCATTTTCTTCTGTTTTGCGTGGTTATCTAGAAAGGTTCCACTGTAAACCAAAATGCGGGAGAATCACAGATACTCTTAAAGAAAGAAACCTGATCGGCCTCAAGCGCTTGGAAGAACACAGCTATAAATTAGACCGGCAAGAGACTTAGATCGTACTGAGTTCCCGCAAATTGCGGGGACTCATGACGATCTATGTCTCTTGCAGACGAAAGACGTTGACCAAAGGAATTGTCGTCACGTCTTGGAGCCACAAAGCATCACCCGACTTCAAGCACTTGCCGTTGACTGTTCTGTTTGGGTGGCTGCTATGAGACTGAATGAATCTGATAAACGTCATCAGAATTTGTTGGTTCATAACACTTTGGTATGATTTACGTCATCAGAATGTGTTGATTTCTAAAGTTTTTGTGCACTTTACGTCATCAGAATCTGATTAGTCCTAAACGATGTGAAAGGCGTCATCAGAATTTGTTTTTAAGCGATTTTCCGTTAACGTTATCAGATTCTGTTTTCTTTTTTAAAAAAAAGTGCTTGCCATTTCAATGGAAACAGACGTAAGTATTATTGACACTTTCATTGTCTTGAGTTTCAGTATTGATTTAACATAGCCTTACATTGTTTGCAGGCTTTGAGGTTATTTCTGTTATCTGATATCAACTATGAACACAGTTTCTCTCGTTGTGCATCCAAGCAAGTAGCCGAGAATGTTAAAAAAAAAAAAAAAAATGAAAGGCGCGCATCGATGTACAACACATGGATGCACATCGGCGGAAACGTGAGTCTCGACTAAAACTTGTATTTTTTTATATTTACCATTTTCCTTGTAATTTGCTCTGTTAATAAAACATTTCTTTTTCGAAACTTTCGAAACGTCAGTCATTATCTGTACTCTATTGTGTAGCGTTTAATCTCTTCACCGCCGAGAAAAACTGAAAACTGCACAACTGCAAGAGGTACAGATCCTCATGAGCCCCCGCAGTTGCGGGGGCTTATGAGGATCTATGCCTCTTGTTGACACCACTTTGCATCCAAGTTTCTTTGACGGCTGATGCTCTTTGGTGTAAAAATATTAGCACAGTTTTCAGAAAGCTGCGTCCACTGGCATGAGGAGGTTAACGTCTAAGTGTTGAGTATGCATGCGCATATGCAGACCTACACCTCGATAACGAACAAACCAGGGAGTTTATTAAATAGCACTTGTGATTATTACAAATCAGCCTCTTTCGCAGCATCGAGTTTGAATTCAATCAATGTATGGATCGTCCAATTGCACACACATGTGCATGAGAAATGTACTCTCTTGGACAGAAGTATCCTTGCCGCATTTGAGAGAGAGAGAGAGAGGAGAGAGAGAGAGAGAGAGAGAGAGAGGAGAGAGAGAGAGAGAGAGAGAGAGAGAGAGAGAGGAGAGAGAGAGAGAGAGAGATTAATTAAAAAAAAACTGTAACATTCCCTTTCCCACCCCCCCCCACCCCCCACCCCCACCCATTCCTTATTTTGTCTTCCTTTCCACTTCTCTGTCTAAAGACACGTGTTCTTAAAATAATGTAGGTGCCTGAAATCTCCTTCCAAAACCATTCTCACGCATCATATTACAAAAACCGTGATTATTCGAAATAACAGAAGACAAAGAGGAGACAAAGATAAGGTAACTTAATGCGGTGAAGATGAGCCATGGTATCAGCTAAAAGCGAAGAACTCTACCATTTGCAAGAGGCGTAGATCTTCATGAGCCCCCCAGATTGAGGGGGCTCATGAAGATCTATGCCTCTTGTGGGCTTACTCTACTTACTTACTTACTTACGCCTGTCACCCCTACCCGGGTATAGGCCGTCGACGAGAGACCTCCAGCAACTCCTGTCCTGTGCTTCTCCTTCGATTCTACTCCAGGGGTTCCCAGTCTCTTGATGTCTGCTTGGAGGTCTCGACGCCAGGAGTTTCTCGGCCTACCTCTTTTCCTCTTTCCCTGGGGGTTCCATGTGCCCATGGTTGTATCCCTGGATAGAGAGAGGCGGCTCGGTCCTGTGGCTTCCGAAGACTTCCGGCTTTCACCACAGGACGTCATAAGTCTTCTGGTAGAAGAACCTTCCTCCTCCAGGAAAGGAATTACTGTTAGTCTTTTCGTCGGCGTTTTTGTAGCTATTTCCTTTTTTGCAGGGTGGGGAAGCTACCCCCACGCCCAACCCACTTACTAGGAGGACCAGGGGTTTTCTGTCGGGGTCACCTTCCCTTAGACCATGTTGGTTCACGGCACCTTATTTCATTCGGTGCACCCCTCTCACGAGGGACCCCCTATCCACCACCCAGGGGACGCGCCTCAACGCCATATGGTCCCAGCGCGAGGTGGGCTTACTCTACGCCTGTGTTTTATATAGAGATGGTATTGCACGTTCAGCTTATGAGAGAAAATGCATGTAAACTCTGCCATAAGGTGGTATTGGATTGGGCAGGTGATGTAATAAGTTTGCACTGTTGGAAAAACTCGTGACAAAGACCAAACAAAAAAAAAAAGCTTTTAGAAAATGTCTTCATACACTGATTTATTTCTGAAGAAATTCAAATGAAAATAAAAATCACTTCAAATGATAATAATAAAATAATAAAAAATAAACGACAACAACAACGACGACGACAACAACAACAACAACAACAACAACAACAACAACAACAACAACAACAACAACAACAACAACAACAACACAGCAATTATTATTATCATTACTGTAATATTCTTATTTGTTAAAACAATCATTATTTTCATTATCGCCTCACTTACACACATTTTTAGAACTCAAAGCGCTTTACAAGGATCAGGACAACAACAGTATAGTCTAGTGCCAGAACTATGATGGTCGACCACAACGCCCATGTTTGCAAATTTTGTCCTCAGTGTATCAAGACAGTTTAGATGCCTCACAGGGCTGACGAAATGGCTGTACGAATTTTGTTCCCTAACGCTGCTCCGAACGCCAATAGACTCAGCACAGGCTGGGCTAGAAAATTATGTTTTCACCAAGTTTTCATTGAAAACGGGAAGTAATAAATACTGTGCATTGAAAGAAGACGTTTTGTGTTACAGTATGTATACTGACGAGCAAAAGAAATGCGACATTTTTTTGGAATCATCGGAAACACTGAAGTGTTTCCGATGATTCCAAAATGTCGAATTTCTTTAAATTATGATCAGGTATGTACATTGATACATTAAAAAATAATGATAAAAACAAGAACAAACAAACCAAAAAACTGTTAAAATAATAATAAAAAATAAAATAAACCGCTTCTGCCGCAGTTTGTGGATATCCGTATTGACAATCGGAGTACTTGTCCCGGTACATAACTCGTGTGGCTTCCCTCACCCTGTAGTAACATTCAAGTCAACCACCGAGTTTCATGAAAATGTCACTGTGAATTGATTCGCATCACATTTCAAGAACACCTTTAACAGTACTGTCATTTAATACGCCGAGAAATCAACTGATGTTCTGTAGCGAAACGCGCTAAAGGAAAACAATAAATTTACACTATTCCGAGGAGCTGTTTAACCGTGACGTCAACACCATTCACTGTGACGTAGCATACCACCTAATTATATCACTTATCAGTGACGTTCCATGACAATGTTACTGTGAATCGATTCGCTTTACATTTTAAGAACACCTTTAACAGTGCTGTCGACTGATACGCCAAGAAATGATGCCTAAAGGAAAACAATAAATTTGCACTATTCCTAGGAGCTATTTAACCCTTTTAGCACCGACGCCCTACAGCAGGTGATGGCTTGAGCATGATAATTCAAGGGTAGTGCCAGATTAACATGGCGCCTGAAGGCGCCAAGCTAATCTGGCACTACCCTTGTATTATCATGCTCAAGCCATCAACTGCAACTGGCACATAGTCTTTAGATAACAATTCCCAAAAATTTGGGAAATGCGGCCGTGGGGTTAAATGGGTTAACTGTGACGACAACGGCATTCACGGTGACGTTAGTAATTCTGGCGTTGAAAATAAAAGTGCAGTATTAATCTGATCTAATCCCACGCATTTACTGTAAACAGTACCGGTGGCAGCATGCGCAAGATTGTTCAGACAAATCGTTATGTCTATTACAATAGGTGTTCTAATTTAGTCTATTACTAATATCACTATTTGCGTATATTGGCGCTGTGTGTAGGATGCTCGTGTTTTACTGCTGAAAGGCAGCCTCGGCTGTTGTTAGGATTGTAATGGGCAGCATCATGCATGAAACAGGTCTATGTTCTATTTCACTGTTTCTAACTTGTGTGTGTGTGTGTGTGTGTGTGTGTGTGTGTGTGTGTGTGTGTGTGTGTGTGTGTGTGTGTTTGTGTGTGTGTGCGTGCGTGCGTGCGTGCGTGTGCGTGTTATGTGGAAACATCCCTAATAATAATAATAATAATAATAATAATAATAACTCAGGAAATGGATCAGTTACCTGGAGGGGTGGGGGGGAGGGGGTGGGGGTGGGGGTGGGGGGGTGTTTCCAACCCTTTCCTTGCGACCTTCAACCTGACACAAAAGGCCAGGCGACTCCAGACCTTGCTTCCCAGTAACCGAAAATCAAACGAGAGCGGGCGTGTGGTGGTGGTGGTGGTGGTGGTGGTGTGTGTGTGTGTGTGGGGGGGGGGGGGATCCAAACTCCCCAAAAGGGACTTTGTTATAGCATTTTAAAGAATTTGTGTCGTGGGGCGGGGGTGGGGGGGGGGGGGGCGGATCTGGAACCCCTGGAACACCTCTCCCGCCCAGACCCTGAATAAAGGGTAGTTTATATATCGCTTAATCTTAACCCAAAGCTCTAAGCGCTTTACGATCTGTACAACACAATAAGCAAATACAATGACATTTGCACATAGGAAACAAACAAAGTTACACGAACTTACCACTTCTACAATGGACAGTGCATATGCAAGTTACATTTTAACATTAAATCTAAAGCCATGAGGATTACACGACTTCAACTAAGGCATCGAACTCTGGCGGTTATTCATTGCAAAGTTAATTTCTCGTGACGAACAATTTAGTCCTAAAAAAGAAATGACAATCGAAGGCGAGGCAACGACCGCATTTTAATTTACTCGTCTTGCTGTGTTAGGCATACGGTCGTTATTTTTGGTCTGCCACAATGATGCTTTGGAAGACGTGACTTTCATTTCGATTTTTATTGACAGTACTTAATCGTTCATTATCCCATTTAACCCCAACGCCTAATTTTGAACCTAACGACTATGTACCAGTTACAGGAGACGGATCGACCATGATAATTCAAGGGTAGTGCCAAGTTAATCTGGCACTACCCTTGAATTATCATGGTCGAACCATCTCCTGCTGTAGTGCGTCTGGGTTAAATGAATTATAGGAAATTTGGGCTACTTTCCAAAGGACGAGCATCCTATATCATGTCGTGCCTGGAGCCGTGAGGTCCAAAATCGCAGACTAGCACAAGCTTGAAATAGAAAAGGCGCCGCTGATTAATTTTAATTATAGTCAGTAATAGCTTGCACTCGACAAGAAAAGTGGTCCATGTCCTGACAGGAACTCGACGAGAATCAGTTGTGTTGGCTCCTCGACTGTCGTAGTACGTGGACAATGTCCCTGAAACTATCAAAGACTAAAACCCAGACGCCCGTTTTCCTGATGAATGCTGACACAAATGACATAAATGACATACATGAATACAGCAAGAGGCATAAATCCTCATGAGCCACCGCCAATGCGGGGGGGGGGGGGGGGGGGGTCATGAGGATCTACGCCTCTTGCAGCTGTGTTCCAGTAGTAAGGAATTACACCAGCTATTCTTTTTGTGAAATTGCCAATTAAAACGATCATCTTGAAGGCGAACTTCGCTAGCATTTGCCGATACAAAGTGTTTTAACGTTGTTTTGCCTCGAATTAGACTTTTTGCCCTTCTTTTTAACATCCGTGTGATTAGTCAACACGTAACAGAGTCTTTCTTCTGTCCTTCTGCTGCTAGTGGAACTCTCCTAGGTACAGAGAAGAAGACGAGCAGAAACGTCTTTCATTTTACGAAATTCAAACTTTGTACGTTGTGTTACTCCGTTTGTACAGCATTATTGTAAGACATTCTAATAACATTTACAAAGGAGATATTAGTAGTAAATAGTTTTACTAAGGCGCCGTTCTCAAGAAAAAGCACTGGACTCTCTGCGTATGTACAATGCACAAGATAATACAAGAGCACACTTTCTCTCAGATACACCCACAATCATACACAACTTCCCCATACCTCCTCAACACCTTGCATCCACTTCCCTCTCACACAAAAAGCAGAATCTGAAAAAGTCAGTAATTGCGAAAGATTAATCCTTTATTGTCTGGAGATTGTTACCTTAACATGGGTGGTCGTCTTGTTACACTTTTTACTGCCTTTAACACATTCTGCCCCAGTACTAAAATCCCCAATTTTGTGTTATACTTTTTACTGCCTTTAACACATTCTGCCCCAGTACTAAAATCCCCAATTTTGTGTTATACTTTTTACTGCCTTTAACACATTCTGCCCCAGTAATAAAATCCCCAATTTTGTGTTATACTTTTTACTGCCTTTAACACATTCTGCCCCAGTACTAAAATCCCCAATTTTGTGTTATACTTTTTACTGCCTTTAACACGTTCTGCCCCAGTAATAAAATCCCCAATTTTGAAGTTGCCCTCTGAAGGACTATCTTACAATTCAAGAGACAGATCGAGCATGATAGTTCAAGGGTGGTGCCAGAATAGCTTGGCGCCTATAGGCGCCAAGCCATTCTGACACCACCCTTGAACTATCTTGCTCGATCCATGTCTTGCTGTTGTGTGTCGGGGCTGAATGAGTTAATGCTTAATGCCAACGAGATGCTTCCTCACGAGACATTAACCAGCTTTCTCCCCGGGGGGAAAAGTGCGTCATGCACTGTCTCGTGGGCAACGTTTTTGTTTAAAGCTGAGAAACAGTCACAAAACTCCGCCCCGCACGTGTTTTAAAAAAACTTTGCAGGACCCAGCGAGGGCCCTGTCTTCGTGAACGTTCGGCTAACTTCGGCAAACCGGTTTGCAACCCAGTTGACTGAGTTTTCAACTGCGTTTGTCGTGCTGGCAAAACTCCCGTGAAAAAGACAGGCCACTTCCTGTTTGCAGCGAGTGCGCACCGCGATCACTGATCTAAACCAGCGATATTTTTACTGACATCAACAGTAGCAGACGACACTCGACCACCCGACGGACAGAGTAGGCCATTTGTGTCTTGCCTGGACGCACACTGGATATGGACCAGGCCGAGCTATCCGTAAGTTACACAGTACAGCCTGAAGCTTTATTTGATATCGGAAGGGTGAGGAAGGAGGGGTATTTGTCGTTTTGTGTTTGTTGTTATAATATCTCTCTCTCTCTCTCTCTCTCTCTCTCTCTCTCTCTCTCTCTCTCTCTCTCTCTCTCTCTCTCTCACATCCACTTTACTGTGTTGGATGTACATCACAATGCTTCTTTATTTATTTATATTATCCTATATTGGACTGGATGTACGTGTTGACAAAATTCGTTCACAACTACAAAGTGTCAGGACTCATACTTACAGCATGTACAGCCGTGCATTCTGCCATCATAGTCCCCAGCGCGTAAAATCCGTGGCTGTCGGTCAGTTTCAAAGTGTCACAGAATCGTCTGCTGTTGTCCGATCTGCTAATCGCGATGATTTCCGTGCAACAGGAAGTGGTCTGTCGTTTTCCGAGAGTTTTGCAAGCTCGGGATACGCAGTTGCCAACTCCGTCAACTGTGTTACGAACCGATTTGACCCACTTAGGGCCGGCAGGGCCCAAGCTGGGTCCTGTAGTCTTTTTAAAACACGCGCTGGGCGGGTTTTTCTCATTGCACCTCAGCTTTTAAGGCCCACTACCGCTGTAAATGTTCAAAGGTACACTTCTGTAACAGATGGTTACGAGACGCTACAAACATGTCTAGCTATGGTCCATTTAGACACAGGAAATCCAGTTCAGCACACGTCGTCTTGATATATCAACCCCCACCCGGGTCTGCCCTGGGGGACTTGGGTGGGGTTAGGTACTTTTTAGTTCCCAGGGTCACCCTGGTCAGCCCCACAGGGTGAGTTTTTCTCTCTATTCTGGGGCATGTGTTTCTGTCTACCCTTGGTCCATTCACCTGTATTTGCCTTTTTAAAACTCTCCCTACTGTCTGCACTGCCTGTAGCTCTTGATATTGGATGTGTGTTGCTAAATGGTCTTAGCTTTATTTAGGCCCCATGTGTTAGGTTTATTTAATGTATTTGACCGGCTGGCGACATACATTCAATGTTCTGTTTATTTTTTTTTTTCACAAGCAGTGCAGGCACGTCCTGAGAAAGCCTTGTTGCTGTCGGGACGTTAAGCAATGTACAATCAATTGATATATCAAGTAGTCTAACAATGACTCCACTCCTTTTTATAAATACAATGCTATCAGTACGAGAAACAGCTAAAAATAGTAGTAGTAGTATTGTGAGGACAAAATAGGCCGTGAGGCCTTTATAAATGTCCTTTCTTTCTTTAGTTCCTTTATGGGTCTGCTATGCATGCAATTTTCCTATAAAATCATTCATCATAGGAATAAAAAAAATCTCTTTAAATTTTGGTAATTCGTTCAGCTGGTTTTTAAAAGAATTTATATTAGATGCTTTTTTTTAATGAAACTGGTAGGTCATTCCAAACAATGGCAACTCTGTTAGTAAAACAAAACTTCCGCAGGTTAGTGTTACAGTGCTGTACAAAGATTTTCCCTTCAGAATTTCGGGTTCTGTCACAGAATGGTGTTGCAAAAAAGTCGTTCCACTTTAGGTCGTCGATGCCATTATAAATTTTAAAAACTTGGATTAAGTCTCCACGTATTCTACGTCCGCGTAAGGAGTGTAATCCAAAGTATCTGAGTCTGTCTGAATAAGTCATATTTCCACATTCTTTGACCAGTTTTGTTGCTCGTCTCTGTACCCTTTCGAGTGCAGCTGATTGTCTCTTTAAACCTAGGTACCATACAGTGTTTGCATATTCTAAATGCGGTCTGACTAGTGATTTATACAGTTTACTAATAATTTCCTTATCCAAATAATTAAAAGCTCTCTTAATTACTCCAACCATTTTGTTGGCCTTATTGATGCAGTTCTGAATATGGGGGTCAAAAGATAGAACTTTGTCGAAGACCACACCTAAATCTCTTTCCTCCTCACAAGATACCACCTTTTTAATGTTGCTGTTCACTTTCATCAAGTAATCGTGTTCAGGATTGTTCCTTCCATCATGTAAGACCTTGCATTTCTCTACATTAAAATGTAAGTCCCATGTGTCGGACCACTCTTGCAAGTGATCCAAATCGTGCTGCAACACGTCTTTATTGCTCGATTCATTATAGATTTTAGTATCATCTGCGAAAATTTTACACATGCTATTAACACAATCTGACAAGTCATTTATAAATATCGTAAATAATATAGGTCCTAAGATGCTACCTTGAGGTATGCCGCTCAGTACCTTTATTTTGTCCGTTTTTGCTTCTCCAACCTTTACCATTTGTTCTCTTGCATGTAAAAAACTTCTTATCCAGTTGGAAATGTTTCCACATACACCATAGGCCTCTAGTTTCTGAAGAAGCCGTTCATGAGGAACAGTGTCGAATGCTTTTCTAAAGTCTAAGTATATGATGTCAACCGTTTTTTTTTGTTGTCCAGTAAGGAGGTTATATCATCCATAACCTGCAGTAGCTGAGCAACACATGATCGTTTCCTTCTAAAACCATGTTGGCATTCAGTGTACATATTATTCACCGTAAAATGATTAACGATCTCATCTCGGACTATAGACTCTAAAACTTTACATACTATACACGTTAAGCTTACTGGCCTGTAGTTTCCTGCATCTGACCTAGAACCTTTTTTAAAAATCGCACTTACCTCTGCGGTTCGCCAGTCTTGCCGTACAATACCTGATTCAAGGGAAAAAGTAAACAATGTGCAAAGTGGCTCTGCCAACTCATTACACAACTCTTGTAAAACTCTGGGAGGGATGCAGTCTGGACCTTGAGCTTTGGAAGGATTCAACTCCTTTAGTTTTTTCTTGACAATATCAGGAGTTATTACGATATCTGTTATGGTGCACCCATTCGATTTTGAGCCTCTACCAAGCAACGGAACATTACTCAAATTTTCTTCCACAAATACACTTGAGAAGAATTTATTCAATGTGGCTGCCTTTTCATGATCTCCTACAGCAAGTGTGCCATCTTCTTTTTTAAGTGCATTTATTCCAGAATTATATTTAGTTTGTTCCTGTACATACTTCCAAAACACTTTGGGGTTCATTTTACATTTATCTGCAATATTTCTTTCATGCAATTTTTTGTTACGCTTTATTAATTTGTTACAGTCATTTCTTAGGGTAATATATCTTTGGTAATCTCTACCTTCTTGAGTTTGAAGATATCTTTTGTATAACTTGTATTTCTTTTTAATCATTCTTAAAGTACCCTTATTCATCCAAGATGGTGTGGTTCTTTTATGTGATTTGCTCTTCACCTTTGGGATGTGCAACTCCATACCTTTCAGAATCGAGGACTTAATTAATTCCCAGAATTTTTCCACTCCACAATTTTCAGGTTTAGTAGTTGTAAAGTCAATATTTGCCATATATGCTCTCAGACTATCATAGTCTCCCTTCCCAAGGTTAAGGGAGTGTTTAATACTCTGCGTCACCTTAACCTTAGGTACATACAGCTGGAAGAGTAAAACATCATGGTCACTCTTGCCAATGGGATCCAAGTGTTGAATATCTGACGTTAGCAACTCGTCATTTACTAAGATTAGGTCATCTAATGTCGACCTCTTACCTTGCCTATGTCTTGTTGGGTTTTTCACCATTTGAATCAGGAAGGCGTCTCTTATGCACTCAACAATTTGATTATTTTTTTCCCCTGTCCAGGAGCCATCCCATCCTGCACAAGGGAAATTAAAATCTCCGAAAATGCAAATTTTGTCATATGCTTGTATCTCATCGGATCGTAAAAGTTGTAATAGTAAATCTGTGTTTTCAGTTGTGGAGTTGGGGCTTCTATACACACAACCAACAAGAATTTTTTCACCAGAAGCACTCACAAAATAGTACCATAAGCTCTCTTCAAACTTACTATTGTTCAGTGTTTCACATTCTTGAGCATTTAACTTTTTATTAAAATAAAGGGCAACTCCTCTTTTAGGGTTTGTGTTAAGAAACATATCATAATTCGGTAATGAGTATTCTGAATCCAATGGAGTATAGATCTGGTTTTTAGCTTTTACTTTGGTAAGACCAATGATGTCAGGCTTTATATCATCAACCCTTTTTAAAAGTTCACTCTTTTTATTTAACAGGTAATCGATATTACTATAGATGACGGTGCAAAAATTGGAATCACTTGAAAACAAAAGACAAGACGATGAACAAGAAGAAGGATGACAAGACAAAGAGGAATCTGAAGTTTCTGAAGTTGAATGTCTAGTGTCATGTTCAGTATATGTACACTTATTTACAAATGAAGATTTTTTGTGTGGGCTGTCATACTGTCATTTTGTCTGCCCCTGCTTGCGTGGCAGAAGCATCCTGTTGTGCTGCATTAGCGCCAACAGGTCTGGTTTTTCTGGTGACGATCTTCAGTGCTCTGTAGTCTATCATCAAATTTTCCTCCCCTCCCTTTTTCTCTTTCCTTAGGGGTACTGTCATTGTTGATGTAAATGCGCATGTTTGGGGGTTTGTTTTTATTCAGATCAAAAATCCCCTTCAACATCTTTTTCTTGGTTTCCTCAGTCTTCACCACCAGTCTCAACAGTCTTGGTCTGACATTTTGTCCTATTTTAAAGGTCCCCAACCTGACTGGGCTATCTATCTCACCTGCATCCACATCTGGCATCTTTCTCGCCAGCTCGCGTACTCTATTTCTGTCATCTCTCATCCTTTCCTCTGCTGTCTCCCCAACACTCTCACTCAGATTCGCCACAATTATGTTCAACTTCCTCTTTCCTCTCTCTTCAGCTTCCTGCATATATTCCTTAACTTTTTGTTCAATGGTCTCATCAATCCTTTTGTCAATGTTTTCTTTCTTATGCACACTTTCCAAATATTCCAGTCTGTCAGTCATAGTTCTTAGCAGCTGGAAGATGCCATCCAGCTTGGCCTCAATTTGAGATTTGACAATTACCTCTTTGTCCCCACAAGGTTCACAAGTCCACTGCAGTAGCTTTGATCCCCTGCAAGCATTGAACTGTGCTGTGGTCAGACCACAGCATGACTTGTGGCAGAATTCTTTGCACAAAAAGCACTGGATGCTAGCATCTCCTTGACTGTCGTCAATCGCATTTTCACATGACAGACACAACCAGGGCGCCTGCATGCTTTTTTGCTTTTTGCTATTGCCGCTTGACGAGCCTTTTCTTTCATGCTGTGACATCGTGAAAAGTGTGGCTGAGGTATGAATTAGGTAAGCACCAACAAAGGAATACAGAATATGATTAACTTACCTTGGAGGTTGTTGTTAGTCAGTGTTATGTAAGTGAAAACGGGTGCATGAACTCGGATAGTTCGTCCTGACAGACGACTGAACACTGTGCAGTCAATGGGAGGTGTGAGCGATCCCCAAAGATCAGGCAAAACTAGACCAATTATTCCTGTGGAATATTGTTCCCCAGGACACAATGGCTCAATCCAGCCTTTCTAACACAATTTTTGCTTTTAAGTGCTGCTGTAAAACATAATATAACACCAGAACTTTTCTAGTTTCACAAATCAGCAGCCATCTTGCGCATGCGCAGACCCAGATATCACGCTAACGGCTGCACATAATAAATAAGTCCGATTACGCGTGTGCTTTTGCTGCGTGTCCCAACTGCTGTTTAAGTTCATTAGGTGTGTCGACAAGGCATAACAAACACAAATGGTGCTGAAATGTGTCTTCAAATTTAGGCGTAATGGTACTTTAAAGATGATTTTTTGCCCACGCACACTTTTGTGTTCGCACGACAAGTCGGTCGTGTGGTCCAACCTATTAGGTGCTCGACACGATTTTCAGCAGGTACGAAGGTCGAAGTTTCCGTGAATGGCAACAGCATAATGAAAATAAATTACTTCAAAGCCTTCGAGGAACAAAAAATGAAAGACATTGACCCCTTTGGCTTCACAGCCAGTCATCACGAATTTCGCGTCAGAAACCATTGTTCACTGATCGACATTCGCGCAAACAACACAAACTAAATGCGACCACAAACAGTCATAAGGAACATAGGACTAACAAGAGACATAAATCTTCATGAGCCCCCGCGGCCGCGGGGGCTCATGAAGATTTATGTCTCTTGCAGATGGTTAGCGTTCGCCTCGCTGCGGCAGTTAAGGGGTTAAGAGCGAGAGAGCAATGACCTCCGTACGCCCCTACAGGAAAGGAAACGTGTCTATATGCATGCTGTGCAAAAAAAAAAAAAAAAAAAAAAAAACCCTCTGCAGTAGTATAGAAATACTGCAGTGACCTTTAAGATTTTCTTATTTGAATCCCAATACCTCCTTTTATAGGTGGTTTGACATAGATGTAAATGCTACCAGCTAGGGACATCATTTTTTTTATTAGTCCCCATTTATAGGGGCTTATGCGGATCTTTTGCCTATTGCAGATGGTTTCATTTTGATCCAATATTTGGATTACTGAGTGTCAATGTTCTGTTTTTGTTTTGTTCTTTTGGGTGGGTATTTGCAAGGTGACTATTTTAAGACTGCATCTGTATGAGTTGAGTGTAACGACCTGTGACTACGAGGCTTTGATTTCTGACCACCAGGAGCGTTCCTCTGCAAGAGGCATAGATCATCATGGGCCCCTACGGCCGCAGGGGCTCACGAGAATCTATGTTTTGGGTCCATTTTATCCACGGCGTTAGGAAGTTGATCAAGGTGAAACTGGACGACTGCCTGGTCTAATTGTATATTTACGTGTATAGAAATACAGTGACAGGTACACTCTTTCACTTTTGGTACTTACCAATAATACCAGCTCATATATTAACACCATCGTAGCCGATAAAATGCGAACACGACTAAACCGCAACAGACAAAGAACCTCACGAGTCCCCACAGATGCAGCAGAGGGGGGAAAGCCGAAGCTATGGCAAGAGTTTCGTGCTCCTAACTCGGAGCGTCACTGACGCTCCGGTTCAGGGGCACAAAACTCTTGTTATAACTTCGTCTCTCTAACCGACACAAAGTTGTGTGCAAGCAAGCGTGTGTGTGTGTGTGTGTGTGTGTGTGTGTGTGTGTGTGTGTGTGTGTGTGTGTGTGTGTGTGTGTGTGTGTTGTGAGAGACAGAGCGAGCACCCCCCCTCCCCCCCAACCCCCTCCTGTCCCTGTGGATGCGGTGGGTATTTCATGGATGCTTTTCGCCTCTTGATGGATTAAATTATTTTAGTGTTTTCTTAGAAAAAAACGAGGATATTTGGGTTGAATTCCCATGCTTTGAAAGACACACATGTCGCAGTGAAGCAGTTTAGAATCGATTGCAAAGCACGACATATATATATACATGACACGGGGCATGGGCCAATTACAAATGCACGAACATATTTTGTTGCTCTATGTTAGCTGTTGAATAGGTCCATAATTGCAGGTAAAGGAACGGCGGAAATTGAATCAGGATCTAACGATTATCTGCCATGTTATATGTCTCATAATAACCATGGATGCGACTTGTTTTTCAGCGTCGCCAGAACAAATGTGTTAGGTGTGATCGAAATTTCGATGTATTCTGAGAGGCATACGTTCTGCGAATGATTTTAAACAAGATAATTTATCTGTCAAAGCCTGAGGATTATTGCTGGAAACTCAGATACTCTATACATTCGATGCCACTCGATTTGATTAGAAGAGATGTAACTTTATTGAATTACATTTATTCCACACTTGACATGCTGGTAAAGTAGGTAAAAGCACTGTCAGGGGAGAGAATTGTGCAGTATCGACCAATGATCATCTATCAAGTTTGATCGAAGCACAAAAAAAAGATAGGTTAGTTAGTTAGTTATTGAGATTTAAAGCCAAGCAGGCGACTAAGGCCATCTCACGGCAGAAAGATAGGAAAGAAGGGTGCGCTAAGTGACTGGAAGTACATTCCATGCCTCCACCTAGAGCTAAATTTCCATGCACCCTAAGAGAGAACCTACTAAAAGGGGGAAAGGGTTGCAGTCGATATTGAAGTAATAAATAAAAAGAAAAGAGGAGACTGCCAGTGCTAATATTTAGGAAGATTACAAAGTAAAGTAGGTAAAAGCACTGTCAGGGGAGAGAATTGTGCAGTATCGACCAATGATCATAGATCAAGTTTGATCGAAGCACACCAAAAAAAAAAAAAAAAAAAAAAAAAAAAAAAATAGGAAAGAAGGTGCGCTAAATAAGTGACTGGAAGTAGTGAATATGGAAGCCCCCCACCCCCTCCACCCCCCCATCTCCCCCCCCCCCCCACCTCCGAATGGGGGCGTATATCATATTGACTAGATTTCCAGCCCCTTGATGTTCCTGCCTTCCACCAGTATGCCGAATGGTGTGCTGACGAGGTCGCCAAGACCGAAACAGCTGTCCACACCGGCTAAACAATCTGGCCCCCCTTGGGGACCTAGATCTAAATTTCCATGCATCAAGGGGCTGGAAATTTAGTAAATATGTAATCTTCCTAAAATATTAGCACTGGCGGTCTCCCCATGTCTTTTCATTTATTACTACAATATCGACTTCCCCCCTTTTAGTAGGTTCACTCTTAGGGTGCATGGAAATTTAGCTCTAGGTGGAGGCATGTATGCCCCTGCAGACACCACAGTAAAATGTAGCTGTCTTTGCAGTTAGGCAAAAGTTCTTGCCTTCCACCAGAATGCCGAATGGTGTGCTGACAAGGTCGCCAAGACCGAAACAGCTGTCCACACCGGCTAAATAATCTGGACCCCCCCTTGGGGGACCAATATTTAAATTTACATGCATTAAGGGGCTGGGAATCTAGTCAATATGCGATACGCCCCCCTTCGGGCGGGGTGGGGGGGGGGATGGGGGTGGGGGGATGGGGGGGTGGGGCTTTCATAGTCACTACTTCTAGTCACTTACTTAGCGCACTCTTTCCTATCTTTTTTTTTTTTTTTTTTTTTTTTTTTTTTTTTTTTTTTTTTTGGGGGGGGGGGGGGGGTGTACTTGGAGCAAACTTGATCATTGGTCGATACTGCACAATTCTCTCCCCTGACAGTGCTTTTACCTACTTTACTTTGTAATCTACCTAAAATATTAGCATTGGCAGTCTCCCCTTTTTTCTTTTTTTTGGTATGCTTTGAACTGGTTTGATTTGATTTTAGTTTTCATTTAAATTGATTCAATTAATTAATTAATTAATTAGACTTATCCGTTGCACAGCAAAACCTGGAGCGTCGATCCATGGTGGAGGCCGGGCTGTTCACGGTCGGCGAAACATCATTTCCCACATCTCAACTGGAACAGTACAATGAGTACCGGGCGGCACGTGTGCTGAACGTGCTGGGTCCCCCAATCCTCGCTGCGCTCGGCGTCACTGGCAACCTCATGGCTCTGTTCGTGCTTACGTGCTCGCCATTACGTCACAGCGCGTGCTGCAAGTACCTGGCCTCCATCGCATGTGCGGACACGGTCATCTTGCTGTTGAATTTACTCTTCAACTTCGTGGACGTATTTATACACAAACTACGCGTCAGTGATGTTGCTTGCAAGGCGTACTATTTCGTGTTTTTCACCTGTGCTCACACAAGCGCTTGGCTGTTGGTGGCAGTCACAGCGCAGCGTAGTTTAGTAGTCAGACGACCTATGACGTCATATTTGGTGTCATCATCGCGATGCACGACGGTGGTCATTGGGGTTGTGGCGTTGGCGGCGGTGGCGCTGAATTTTCAGCACCTGGTAGTCAGGGAGTCAGTGTGGAGTAATACCACGGGGAGGTACGTGTGTCACACGAGGGGCGAGAGTGGGAAGATGTTTGTGAGGGTGATATGGCCGTGGGTGGACGCCACCGTGTACTGTTTCCTGCCTGCTGTATGTCTGATGGTGCTCAACACTGCTCTGGTACGATCCTTGCGACGCGCGGCCAGCTTCAGGCGTAAGCATCAGACAAGACACCATGTCCGCACATGTAGAGATCAGAATCAGCCTACGCGACAGCATCAGGTTCGTCAGCAACAAAACGAACGACAGAGCAACGATCACGAGCAGCAACAAAGACAACAAGAACTTCCTCGTGGCAACTGTAACGAGCAACTTCAGAATAAAGATAAACAACATCAGCATTTTCAACGGCAGCACAATGAAGAACAGAAACGTGAACACAAGCAGCAGCTGAAATATCGACTGAAGTTGGAAAGAGAATCACTTCAAGGGTTTCAACAGCTTTGCGGAAAATGTAAAGGACATCACCAGAACCGAAATAAACAACAAGAAAAAGAAGATCAACTGAATCTGGATAGAGAACTCTTTCAAAAGTTCCAGCAGCTTTGCAGCATCTGCAAAGATCAACATTGGAATCGAAATATACAGCAAGGAAACGATAAAGATCAGCCGGCTCTGAAACGCGCACTGCGCGTTTCAGAGCCAGTTGGTCTTCTTCTTTTTCCGGTGCTGCAGGTTAAACGCCCAGGAACTCTTAACCTCAATCCCTCTGGTTGCCTCCCGGGTCCCAGTGTCAATCCGCCAACCGACCCCAAATGCAATAGTCAAGTATGTCAGAGTCTCTCCTCTAACCAACTGTCTCGTTCTGTCACCGCCATATCTTTTGCCTCTGGTAAGGATGTTCCCAAGAAAGACACAAAGCCCAGGACTCTAACTTCAAACACGATGCTTGAAAACAGCGGAGGCGAAAACAGCGAGGGATTCGCCAAAATATTTGTCTCCATCTCGTCAAGTGATCTGTTAGGATGCACATTTCCGCAGTTCCTGAGTCCGTCAAAGGAGATGCCGAGTCCAAAACGTGAAGCGAGAGCTCCTGGGATGCAGCAGAAAGACGTGAGGTCATCGAATGATCCCACAGGCGCACTTGTTCTACAGCCTCAAGGCCTAGAAAGTATGACTTTAAGTTGCATGCCTAGAAAGAAGAGCGTGAGCAGACGGAACTCCGCTTCTACTCTTCTGAAGCTCACTCCAGGCTTGGAACTTAAAGCGCAGACTGACTCAGAATCGACAATGATTACGTCGACGTCTTCACGCGAACTGCTAGGATCTGCAGAATCCCGTAATCCAGGAGAAGGTGTTTCGCGTTTTCAGGTTCATGGGGAGTCACAATTTGTGTCTGTTAACTCCCTTGTGCATGAAGCAACCGGTACTGTAAACAGTACCGGTGGCTGCATGCGTAAGAGAGTTTATCGAGAGGCTTTTTCAACCAGATCTGAACGATCTGCAGCGAGAGCCCGAGCCATGAAGCGACTCGAAATGCAGCGGCAGGCCCGACAGTTGACCCTAATGCCGTTGCTGGCGTCGGCGGTGTTCGTGTTGTGTTCCGTGCCGATCGCTGTCGTGCTGGTGGTGGAGCAACTCGCTTGGGACAGGACCACGCCTAAACAGGTGAAAGCTAAGTTTACTGACGAGAAAAAGAAATGCGATATTTTTGGAATCATCGAAAACACTAACGTGTTTCCGATGATTCTAAAAATGACGCATTTCTTTTGCTCGATTCCAAAATGTCGCATTTCTTTTGCTCGTCAGTACATGTGTAAGCCACTGCGCGTATAGATATTTACACTACTGTTAACCCCCCTTCACTGCCAGTGGAAGAAGATTGTGTTTTTGAAAACACTTTAAATTCCACGTGAAAGATCGCCAGCCGTCAAAGGAACATGTATAAAAAGTGCTTTCAGCATAAACTTATAGATACTCACGAGCCCCCGCATCTGCAAGCTGTTTTCGCCTTGTTTTTTTTCCGAAGCGTGCTTCTTTCCCTTGGGTTGTTATTCACTTGCATTTAACCCCTTCACTGCCGAGAAAAGTGAACACGTTCCAAGTGCAAGAGACACAGACCCTCATGAGCCGCCACGACTGGGGGGGGGGGGGGGGGGGGCGAAAGAGGATATATCTCTTGCTGAGACCAGTTTGTATCCATGTTTCTTGGACAGTTTTGACTTTTGGACGTTAAAAACAGATTTCAGAAACAAAAATATACGTACATATAGCAGGGAAAGGGTTAATACTCTTAGCAGTCATACTTTTCGCTGTGGATTTGTGTGCAGGATGCTGTATACACGCTGGTGAGGATCGTGGTCAACACGCTGATGTACACCAACCACGCCGTCAACTTCCTTCTCTACTGCTTTACCGGCTCCACCTTCAGGCACCACTGGTGCCGCCTCTGCTGCGGCATGAGGTCTAGGAGCAACTGAACTGTCCCGTCGAGCCACTCACTCGTAAATGTCTTCCTTGAAGAGCAGCCTCATAACTCACGTGCATGACTGATCAGCATGATGTAGCTGACCTCCCGTGACGTTGACCTTTTTGACAGGGCACTTACATAAGCGGGTGTTTAAGTGGCAATAGTACACAATAGTGGCAAAATCCCATCTCAACATATGTGCATTTTTCACGCATTTGAGGACCTCCCTTGGCCATTGAAATTTACGAGCGGTCAGCCAAAGTATCATGCATAGGAAGGTTTTTTTTCATCAATTAGCCTTATGATAAGCTTGTTTGAAATTTGCAGAAGCGCCAGTCACAACTTACATTCTATTAAAAAAGGCACTTTTCACGAATTTCACTAACTCTTGTGACCCTTGCCCAATTTAGTATGCACAGGAATGTCTTATGATCAGGTATCTGTATGCCACGTTTTGCTTAGAAGTCAGTTGAGAATAGTATTTGAAAAACGACAAGTTTTGGTAAAAATAGGCAATTTTGGACTTATTTATACACACTGGTGAGGATCGTGACCTTGACCTTTGAGCGTGGTAATTCAAATTGATATGATTTGCCGCAAAATATCCTTGGGGAAATTTCAAGTGTGCGTCTTGAATAGTCTCCTAGAAAACGCCAACATTATAGTTTACCACGGTCGACAGACTACGGACAGACGAAGGGTGGCCCAACACTCACTTTTGCTATCGCACGTGAGCCCAAAAATCGACACGCATGCGTACGTGCGCACTGAAAGAAAGACAGAGGCTGTCGGAGACTGCGAGACAGAAAGTGAGAAGGAGACAGAGAAGTCAGTGTTCAGTTCCCATGCTTTTAACTCATTCGGTACGTGCCGCTTCCGGATACGCGGCTTAAACCCGCGTATCCGGAGGCAGCACGTCTCGAATGACTTAACAGAGAACACTACACCAATATAACAGGTACAAACTTTATTTCAGTTCGCATTATTCTGAGTATGGCTTAGAATCTTTGCTTCCCAGCTGCAAAATACATACACGTGTGTTCAAAAGTTAGGAAGGTTTTGTGTACACGGATAAGTCACCAGTGGTTTAACCCTCTTTTGCGTCGCCATAGGTACTGTTTACAGTACTGGTGACTGCGTGCAGAAGGGGGTTAATTTGTCTGACCCTTTTCATATACACGAGCGTACACGTATAGCGTACACGTTTCTTATACACGACTATACATGTAAAACGCACAATGTATACACAGTTTGTATTTTGATAGCACAAGTACTATTGGAGATTAACCAGCCCACACCGTTTTCAGGCTGATTTCAGAGACATTGGTCATGTACCGAAGTACACAGTGTAAAACGCTGATTAAAATGCTTCAGCGTAGGTGAATGTATCATTGGTTTACAGGTTTCTTTACATAACATGTACACATTTTTCTTTACAAAATTATAATCATCTTCCAGTTGAACGCGGAATAAATTCTGTGTGCTGATCCGTCTCTTTGGACCTTACGGACTTCCGCCATATGTCCGAAATGACAGACCAACACACACTTTTCACAGCGCGGTAACGGGCTGGTGTAAACTGCATAATCAAACCCTGGGTACAATCATCCTCATGGTGTAGTTATAGTGCATGTCCTTTGCAACATCTTCAGATTATTTCTCATACCAATAAAAATTACAACACATAATTATTGTTGACATTTTCAGATCATTTTTTTGCCAGACTTTGTCTTCAGATCTGAGACAGATAAAATCGCTACCGTTTCTGTATATGGAGCAAATTACTTATAACAAAGAGTATGCGATACTATTCGGTATACGTATCGTGACAGTGATGAATACTACGAGACTGCATGCAGAAGAGTCCATTTAGTTATTCGATCAAGTTAGAATGTGTGCTGGTCTGTGATTTTGGCCCCTACGGCTCAAAGCCGTAGGGTCCAAAATTACATATCAGCCCGCACATGATCGGCGTCACTGATCGATTCGCTCTATTTGATCATATCATCATTGTATCAATGGAGAAGGCTCTGTGTCAACTTTGGACAAATCATGACACGCATAATTTTACATTATTTTCTGGAATGTAAATTCATAGCGGGCCGAAGACTGTGCGCGGGCCCACTGCGGCCGACTTCGGCCCGATAGCCTTTTGCCTACTGGGTCAGTTTCATAATGTAAATACCTCTTAAAAATCACAGCATAGCAGATTTTAAAATTGTGCGATCTATATAATCCGTGTGGTCATTTTTTTTTGGAATGTAAAATCATTTCATACTGCACCTCTCGAAGAACACCTCATTGCAGATCTTAACAATTAAATAATTATAAGGTTGAGACAAATCATGTGCTGATCCTTTCTGGAATGTTTTTGCGATTTTCTTCAGGAATGTATTCGCTGGTTATGAATCTGCAATTGTATAAAACTGCTTGGTCGAGTACTAAATGGGTTTGTCTAGTTTATATTCCCATGCACACATATGCACATATCGTCTGGAATATCGGATGGTAGAGAATCACTTCTGTCGGCAATGAAGCAAAATGTACAAACGGTACAAAAATACCCTGTTTGGAGTCCGGTCGCGATGTTATACGATCATGACCCTGTCCAGAAAGCTTTAAGTTTTCTTCCAGATCACACTTACATACAGTTAGCACTAATTACGACTATTGAACCCTTTGGCTGTCAGTAGAGCTTCTTATCGTGATGATTCCCGCAGGGATCATCGCGACAAAAAGCGCTACCCACAGCCAAACGGTTACACAATGAACGATTTGCACTCATGAATGACCTTTTACGCCGTAGGCCTACTATACTTGCTGCTGCGCAGACTTGCTGAATGCTCACCGGTTTGCGTCAGAATCATCGTCCTTTGTGTATTGCTTCGAGCGGCTTTGCGTTATTGCTGTGAATATTTGATGGATATCAATATCAGTCGGCACCCTTAACACACTCAGCATTATCGGTACAAACCACGCGTGTTTGTGTGTGATTGTCTATGATTTTGGACCTTACGGCGACTGCACACCAGCACACTGACAAGGCACAGATCCTCATGAACCCAGCCTCCGAAGCTTGCGATGACCTCATGAGGATCTTTGCCTCTTGCTGATCTTATTTGGAATGCAAATTACTGTCAGTGAACATCACGCATTCTCAAAAGACACAGATCTTAATAAGTCCACGCAGTGTGCCAGGGCTTATGAAGATCAATGCCTCTTCCTAGTCTTATTTACCGCTGTGCTGCTTATACAGGAAAAAAATCATCGTTTTCATTCCACAACGACGTTAATGTAAATGCAGAGCTGGTGACACGCAGATGCACATTTGTGTGCAGGTATGTTTTTTTGTTTTTTTAAAAAAGACTTTTGGCCTTAACCTTTTAGCTGTCGGTAGAGCTTTTTGTCGCGATGATTCCTGCAGGAATCATCGCGACAAAAAGCGCTACCGACAGCCAAAGGGTTAAAGCGGTAAAGTCCAAAATCACAGACCAGCGCATTATATCAGCTTGCTCTGATGTTGAAATAAATTTAGTTTGTACCCTTCCTCATCAAGACAGAAGAACATGCAAGACGACTAAATGGAATATTTACAAAACAATGCCGCTAACCTCTAAAGTTTGAGGGAAGCGTAAGTGAACAGGCATGTAGGAGAGAGGTTGTATAAAGTGCGAAACATTATTTTCAAATGCACGTATACACAAGAAGATTAATATTGCACAAAATTTAAGCTGGCCGCAGACGCATACAGCGCACTTTTTTTACAATACACATGAAACACTCGGTCCAGTAGTGGCTGGTCCTGGTACTCATTTAACTCGACCACATGCATCTTCTACAAACGGCGCATAAAAATAAAGTACGTACAGTATATAAATTACACATGCTTGCAACTGACCATAGCAATCCTGAAATAATAGTAAGTTCACAAATGGGCGGTGGTCTGGGATTTTGGACCTTATGGCCAGAGGCCGTAAGATCCAAAATCACAGACCAGCGAACAAACATTGAAAAAACTGAATGATATATCAAGACACAAACAAAATCCAACGTTCACAGAAATTAATCAAAGGGTATTATCATACACGTAACTCCAACATAGGACACATAACGTGAAAACAGACTGGAGACAAACAAACGCACGCAACAAACAAAACCAAACTCAATACACCTGAGTTACGACCAAACTTAAATGCACTTCTGAGGTACTTGTTGTGAAAGTTTTACCCATCCTTTGGAGTTCCCTCACAGTGAAAGCAATCGTGAGAACTGAAGACAAACCATACATAGTCAGCAAACTTGGGACACAAAATCAGACAACGTAAGTAATAGTAAAAACTTGAGACCACACAGACAACAAACAAACAAAGAAATTAAAAAAAAAACACAAAAAACCCCAGAAAACTAACTAACGTGAAATACAAATCTTAGCTACTCAGATGGTAAAAACACCTAAACATATGCAATTAAATATTGACAGGACGATAGAAATAATAAAGAGCAGGTTACAAAATGGAACAGTATGCTTTGGTTTGTAAGAAATTCAGAAAAGCATACATAGAAGTAGGAATAGAGTCCTAGACACACAGGACAAATGAAAAGAAGAACGCTCCTTCTGTTGTTTTTGACGTCGTTTTGAAACAGTTTGAAACAGTTTCGTGACAATTTTTACAAGGCACTTTGGTATGCAGGTTTTGACAGTGAAATTGAAGTAGTTATATGTGTGCTGGTCTGTGATTTTGGACCGTAAGGCCCAGGGCCGTAAGGTCCAAAATCACATACAGCACATACAGGATGTTTCATGGAAGGTGCAAAAACATACACATTGCAACAAACCCGTCCCAATGCACAAGGTGCATACACTTTTCAAAACTCCTTTTTCAACCTATAAATGTCTGCTGGTCTTAGTGTATGGATGTTATTGCCTGGAGCCGTAAGATCCAAAGTCACAGACCAACACGCAAGTGTAAATTCCGAATCAAGTCAAGAATGTTTCTTCTCAAAGATCTGACTGAACACGCACAAATTGTTTGAAGTGCAATATACATTAAAAAACCAAACAAATATATTGTGGTCCGAAAGATAAATACAATAAAATGACGGGTTGTTGTCTCTCTGTTTTCAGGTCTTTTTAAAATCGATTTGGCCATTTAAAAACAAAACAAAACAAATATAACTGCTGCGAAAGACATTTACAACAAAATTGTAGGTTTTTGGTCTCTCTGTTTTCAGTCATTTTAGAAATCGATTCGACCATTTATTTTCATTACGGATTACCATGATTTCAGTCATGGTTTCACAACGATTCTGGGCGGTACGGCTCAAAGCTGTAAGATCCTAAATCAACGACCACCCAGTCAGCAAAAGTTCCTCGGGTCGACGTCGGCCGCTGCTGGCCAGCGCAAGGACGTGCACGTCCTTGCGCGGGCCAGCAGCGACGGACGTCGACCCGAGGCTCTTTGCTTACTGGGCAATATACTCTATCTGACCTGACTGTAATGAGACGGGACGAAAATGCAGGACACGGCAGAGTTGACAGGATTGATGGCCATTAGTAACAACAGCGGCAAGATCAATATGTGTGCTCGTCTGTAATTCAGGACCTTCTGGCTTCTGGCCATAATGTCAAAAACCATAGACCAGCGCACACATATTCAGAAGGGAGAGGGAACATGTTTTTCGCATGCAACATCGTTACCGTATAGTAAAGTATTGCTTTCACATGCAAAATCAGATCATTGTCGAAAAGTGTTTTTCACATGCGAGATAAACATCAAAATTTGTTTTCCACATGCAGCAGTATATCCGATAATTATCGTTAAAGTGTTTATTCGGCTGCAAACTCGATATCGCGCTGTGTTTTTCACGAGCAAAATAACTGTCATGCAGAAAAACTGCCTCCAACTGCGTGACTACGCCTCTCCTCTGCAAAGATTCATTAATCAGTAAGCAAAAGGTCCTCGGCCAACATAGGCCTTAGCTGGCTCGCGCACAGCCGTGCGCGGGCCAACTACGGCCGACGTCGACCCGAGGGCCTTTTCCCGGGAAGATCAGTAATCCTGCTCTTTCGTCTTCTAGCCAATCTGTTACCTTTCACTAGAGAAAAAAAAAAAAAAAAAGCATCACTTTCACATCTCCCTTATTTTGGATTTTACTCGCGCGCGGGTGGGGGGTGGGGGGGGGGGGAAGTATCACACGCTTGCGTCTCCCTTTTTTTGCAATCGCTCATGCGGAAAACGAAGCATCACTTGTATCTCATCTGCCCGTAACTCATTCAGCCCGACGGCCGTATTTCCCATATTTTGGAGGCGTCATCTAATGACTATGCATCAGTTGCAGGAGATGGACCGACCATGATAATTCAAGGACAGTGCCAGATTTGCTAATCTAGCACTATCCTTGAATTATCATGGTCCACCCATCGCCTGCTCTAGTGCGTCAGGGCTGAATGGGTTAAATCTGTTCAAATTCACTCATGCGGAACTCTCCTGCACCATTTCCGGGAACTCTTCCTCAACGTTCAGGTCAGTGGCCTCCCCTTGCATGATGCGCCGTTCCCAGAAGGCCGCGCGCGCCGAGATGCATCCGGAGCGGATCCGGGGCGCGGGGGGCTTGGGTTCCTGGCCGTCAGTAGCGTCAGCGTTGCTTTGCGCGGACTGAGGACGGACTCTGCTGGCTCCCGCCTGCACTCCCGCGGATGCGGCTCTTGTGGCGCTGGCGCTGGTCTGTGGGAAACGAAATAATGCTCTATTCACGCATTTGCATCCAATAAACTTTGGCAACTTTGGGAGCACACTGGTTGCCACCCTCGATTCGCTATTCTTATCAGCGGTAGCGAATCGCGGGAGACAACCAGTGTGCCTTTTGAGACGTCCACAATAGAGGTTTATCGATTTTCGAGTTACAGGAACAGAATTAAGTCAATATTCCCTCACTTAATGCACAATACAATCGCCTTCGCTCAAATAAAAAACAGAAGTTGGATATAACCGTAATTTAGTAGAGGTTTCATAGAAACTTTTATCTGTTAATTACTTCGCTTACAACAGTCTTCGGATATACGAGCAATACCAAGACCGTGCTCCCCGTTGCAGTGTTTCCAATAGAAGTTTGCTGTTACATTCATTCACAATCAGAAACGACTTTTGCAACTTTGGGAGGCGTCTATAAGGCTGTGCGCCAGTTGCCATGACAGTTCATAGGTAACGCCAGATTAGCTTGGCCCCCATTGTGAACTTCGGAGGAATAGACCTACGTGTGCTGTTCTGTTGTTTTGGACCTCACATCCTACGGCCGTAAGGTCCAAAATCACAGACCAGCACATACAAATAAATAATAACGTGACTCTAACTGAAAGTAGACCTACCTGTACTGAAGGAGGCACCGGAGTTCTCGGCCTGGCAACAGTACTCGCTTGCGACATACCCAGGGCCGCCGTGGACACCTCAGTGTCATTCTCGGGGTAGATCAGCACAGGCTCGTTGGAGGGGTCCAGCTGCCGGTACTGGGCCGGCTCTGGCAGGTTGGCCCTGCGGATCTGGCGCTGCGGCGCGGGGACGCGACTGTCCTTCTGCGTGTCGCCCTGGGACAGAAGGACCTTGACTGTGGAGGCGGACGTGTTGCCTAGCTTCTGAGACTCTGGTTTGACCTGCTGAAGCTGAACGGTGGTGCGTGACTGGACGGGGTTGTTCTTCACGCGGATGACGTCGGAGTTAGGGTTCTGCCAGGACTCCCTCAGCTTCTCCAACTGTTCTTTAGGGACGCTTCGCGCGGTGATGCTGTGGATCTGAGTAACAGAAAAGTAAAACACGTGATATTCAAATTCATTCTGGTCATTTATAATACAAAATAGCCCGTCTTTAGGTTAACCCTTATAGCCCCAAGGTCCTATTTCTCAAATTATGGAGGTGTTGCCTAGCGACTATGTACCAGTTGCAGGGTATGGCTTGAGCATGATAATTCAAGGGTAGTGCCAGATTAGCTTGGCGCCTGACGGCGCCAAGCTAAGCTGGCACTACCCTTGAATTATCATGGTCAAGCCATCTCCTGCTGTAGGGATTCGGGGCTAAAAGGGGTAAGCGCAGTACAGACCAATAGGCAATCGTACAGAGTTTGATGAATGATTCTCAAATTCTTTTTCTAGTTTGGTCCCCCTTGCACTGAAAGTGATCAGGCGATATCCGTAAATAAGAAGTAGGCGTAAAACTGCGCGTCTTTTGACACAAACAGTTGGGTGCCGAAATACGTGCAAATAGAGATTGTTCGGGAAGCAGAAGTTGGTCAAAATTGGACGTCTTTCGACGAAAACAATGGATCAAAAGCCCGGACAAACATGCGGTTTAAAGCATGTTTGTCTGGGTTTTTAATCCATGTATTTGTCGAAATATGTGCAATTCTGATCTACTTCTGATTTCCTCAAATCGTCTATTTGGACCTACTTCTGATCTCCCAAGAACGCCTACTGACCGATTAACTTACTTTATGTGTGCTGGTATGTGACTGGGAAATTAACGGCTAACCAGAACACTAAAAAGTATGAACGAGCAGATAGCTAGCAATTTCTGACAAATGATATAACAAAATAAAGAATTAGTCATCCTTGCAGACGAAAACGTGAAAAAGAACGGTTTAAAAATCGGATGCCCAAAATGGACGTACGAAATACATATACACAAGGAACGGATACTGTTCGTCTCGAAAACACAAAACATGTTGTGTTTCATGTTAAACGAAAATCCAACAATACGGTGCCAAAAGAACTTAAAGGTAACTGCTTTTTCCCAGTAAATAAAAATAGCTATTTTTAACTCATTCGAGACGTGCCGCCTCCGGATACGCGGCTTAAGCCGCGTATCCGGAGGAGGTACGTGTCGAATGAGTTAATCAGACACGCTGATTTCACGAAAGGTACCGAAACAAATGCGAGTACGATGGATTCGCCTTTTTAAATGCTATGAATCTAATGTTTTAACGCTTTGACAGTTACTGAAAATACCGCTCGTCAGAAAAGATACTGTCAGTAGCATGCAATGGGTAAAACAATGTACTGAATAACATTCTGACAAAAAGCCATATATGATAGGAAATGCTTTAAGATTATAAAAGACAACGAACAAAATTTAAACATATATGAAATAGTATATACGACTTAAAGGATAAACAAAGAAATGTATAAATACGAAATAAAATGAAAAGTTACAAAAGAAGTGCAAATTGTCTAAGACACACAGAAAGATACATACAGACACAAACATATTGTAGATTGAAGCTTGTGTTAGCGAGTACGCAACAAAATACACAGTTAGGGAATACGGTGCTGCTTTAAATACTTTAAAACAAGAGCATGTATTTTCTTTTATTTTGTCTTTTGTAATCCGCATCCTAACAAAATGCCAGTGCATGTGACATTTGTCTACCTGTATAATCAAAACAGGAGTTCACATTAATTGCTGCAATCTGAACGAGTGCATCTGACATCGATCAACTTCAAAGATCACAACCAGGAAGCCAGACAGACAGGGAAATGTCACACAGGAATGACAGACAGAGAAACCACATACATGACAATGTCAATTATTTTGTTCAGCTAGCGTCACTGTTATGTCGCACAATGAATCCACCAGCAAAGCTTATATGCAGCTTGCTCGGTATTTGTGTCAAATAATATTACTATTTAACCGATTCGCAGCCAGTGATTACGAATTACGCTCATAAAGCCACTACACACTGACCGTATTCGCTTGAAGAACACAGGAGTAAAAGAGACAAAAAATAGGCATAACATATATAGGACCAATAAGAGACATAAATCCGCATGAGCCCCCGCAACTGCGGGGGCCCATGAGGATTTATGTCTCTTGCTGATGGGTAGCATTCGCTTTGCCCCGGCAGTTACAGCATTCGCATTGCCCCGGAAGTTACAGCATTCGCCTTGCCCCGGCAGTTACAGCATTCGCTTTGCCCCGGCAGTTACAGCATTCGCCTTGCCCCGGCAGTTACAGCATTTGCCTTGCCCCGGCAGTTACAGCATTCGCCTTGCCCCGGCAGTTACAGCATTCGCCTTGCCCCGGCAGTTACAGCATTTGCCTTGCCCCGGCAGTTACAGCATTCGCCTTGCCCCGGAAGTTACAGCATTCGCCTTGCCCCGGCAGTTACAGCATTCGCTTTGCCCCGGCAGTTACAGCATTCGCCTTGCCCCGGCAGTTACAGCATTTGCCTTGCCCCGGCAGTTACAGCATTCGCCTTGCCCCGGCAGTTACAGCATTCGTATTTCCCCAGCAGTTACAGCATTCGCATTGCCCCGGGGTTAATGCGCTCAAATTGCATTTTTCTTGATCGCTTTTTATGTGGCTCTGAATATATTCAGCGTTAACCTCCTTGTGTACGCAGTGACCGGTACTGTTAACACCCTTGTGCGGGCAACTAACGCTACTGTTAACATAGCAATTAGGCCTAACCCGTTCACTGCCAGTCCACGCACAGTGTATTTCTGAAATCTTTCATTCAACGCCAAAGAGCCCCTGCCGTCCAAGGAACACGGACAACAAAGTGGTGTGAGCAAGAGGCATAGAGCCTCATGAGGGCTCATGTGGATCTGTGTCCCTTGCAGCTGGATTGGCAGGCAGTCAAGGGGTTAACAAAACAAGAAAGGCAAAGCCATTATGGCTCACGTGTATGACCGATTTACGTATGTGTGAACTTTGAAGGCCACGGTACACAGTCGCGTTTCCGTACTGTCCAGTCTCTTAGCCATAGTCAGTCCCAGGCATCCCCTAATATTTCAATCCCCTAAAAAACACTACCGCCCACCAGCTGCACATTTGCCATGCACAAAATAACAATAAAAACAACACATTGACAGTCTCATTTCTTGGCTATGAACCTGATTCCTTACCAACCCCACACCCAAGCACAGCTGAAATCAGCGTGCCCCTCAAATCACTACGTCAACGGCAACTCAACATAGGTCCACAATTCTCTACTGAATAAGCTCAGGATGGTATGAATCAAAGCACCAAACATGTCTCCTCTCATCTAACCAGAAATTTCCAGCAAATTTCAACATTCAGCCCTACTACAAATTTTCAAACAAGGCAAAAATTATTTTTAAAAACACCGGTCCTCTTACTGCCTAAACTGGCCAAATTTGACTATGTAATTTGACCTGAAACAATAAGTAAAGGGATGGCTTCTGCACCAGCAAATCCATGTTCTCTCAAAATGTAAGCATTTTTCACACATTTCTCAATCCCCCGCGACCCTCGACCTTTGCGATGAGTCGACTAAATTAGTATGCATAAGAAGGTCTTATGCCTTTGTGCCAAATTTGATTGAAAAAGTTGCAAAAATGTTGACTAATATATACAATTTTATATTTAAAAAAAAATTGGCATTTTACACACATTTGCCGGCCTCTTGTGACCCTTGACCTTTCCGAGGGGTCATTAAATTAGCATGCATAGATAGGGTCTTCCCATCAGGTATTTCTGAACCAAACTTGGGTTTGAAGTTGTGAATATCAATTGGAAAAAAAACCCATCTTTTGTCAAAATATTTGGACCTATTTCTGTGCTCTTGTGACCCTTGACCTTTCCAAGGAGTCATCCAAATTAGTATGCATAAATAGGTCTTACCATCAGGAATCTCTGTACCAAGTTTGGGTTTAAAGTTGTGAATAGTATTTGAGAAAAAAAAGAATCTTTTGTCAAAATATGGCTATTTTATACCTATTTCCTGAGCTCTTGTGACCCTTGACCCTTCCGAGGGATCAACCAAATTAGTATGCATATAAAGGTCTTACCATCAGGTATCTTTGTACCAAGTTTTGTGTTTGAAGTTGTGAATAGTATTTGATAAAAAATAAATTTTGTCAAAATATAGCAGCTAATTTTGACTTATTTCCTAATCACCTGTGACCTTGACCTTTGTGAGAGGTCACTAAAATTGGTATGTTTAGAAAGGTCTTGCACAAAGTATCCTTGGGTCAAGTCTGAAGACTGTGGCTTGTATATTCTCCGCGAAAATGCCAACGTTAAAGTTTACCACGGACGACGGCAGACGGACGGACGACCACTGGCCCAAAACATAGACTCGCTTTTGCTTTGCACGTGAGCCAAAAAAAAAGCACCAAACTGAGAACCAAAGATCTCTCCACGCTGTAGTAATTTTCGCGGTAGGCTGGCGATTCACTGGTTTAGTATACTGGTCTGTATTTTGTTTTATGTGAAATATGACCTCCCACTGAAGTAGGTACACATGCCATAAATAATACTAGGTAATCAATGTCTGACCTGCATTTTTTATTATTTTTTGCTTGCCAGATCTTTCCAGTGGCCATAAATAACAATTCTAAGCCACTGCAGACACAAAGCTACCAGATTAAGCTTTTATTTGAGGAGCACGGATATAAACGATATCAACAAGAGGCATAGAAACACATAAACCCTCGATACTGCGGAGGTTCATGTGTGTCCATCTATGCCTCTTGCATGTAGGTGGTGTCCTCTGCGTCCCACAGTCAAAATTTAACTCCTTCACTGTCGAGAAAACGTGACTGAATTAAATCCAGCTGCCACAGACGCACAGATACTCATAAGCTTCCGCTGTTGCAGACATATTGCAGAAACACAATCTGCGTCCACTGGCAAGGGGGGCTTAAATGAAATATGAACGACCTCAGGAGTGAGTGCACATGACATCAATCATTTTCTGTAATCCCACGAAGACCTCGTGATCTTTTTAGTTCTTCCCG
Organism: Semisulcospira habei; assembly: GCA_036245525.1. Lineage (NCBI taxonomy): Eukaryota > Metazoa > Mollusca > Gastropoda > Semisulcospiridae > Semisulcospira > Semisulcospira habei. Next base: position 55,198,791 of record BTPG01000008.1, read on the forward strand.
GTTTCGTAATACCATACTGCGCTATGACAGCGAAATCGTGATATACGCCCCGGCAAACAATGACACAAAATAGATTAATTTCAACATGGCTGACTCGTTGGAATCCATGGCCTCCCCCCCCCCCCCCAACCACACACACCCCAGTAAGCTCGTTTCAGAGTTCTTCTTTTTTTCTTCTTCTTCCCATTACTGTCCATTTGCTGGCATGAGATTTGGTAGGCCCCTGGAATTTACTTACAAAAATACCTGTTCCTCATACGGGGATTAAGCTTGTAACTTTTATTGCAGACAGATGCAGAGTATAATCGAGGTGAATACGTTGCACGATATGCTTGCAGACATCTGCCTACATTTTTAATACTAGAAATATAGAAGGGAAAGGTAACAAATTGCGATTTTTACACCAATCACGCCGCTAAATTGTATGTGCTGGTCTGGGATATTGGACCTTACGGTTGTAGGCCGTAAGATCTAAAATCACAGACCAGCAACACAATTTTGTTTCGGCGGCATGCCTGACAGAAATGCTATACTTATTACTATGGCCTCCCATTCTGCTTTTATGTGATTCACAAGTCACGCGCGGAGATAAACAACGGTCAATGCTGACAATGTTTCATAATTACGTTTGGTCCATGACGCCACAGTTACCGGACAACAGCATGCAAACATAAAAGGACAAAACGCACCTATATTTCAAATAGTAAAAAATTGTCATATTGTACTATTCTTAAAAATTACAAAATGTATTTAGCACAGTGTGCAAAGAAAGAACGTCCCAAAGTATAGGGCTTATCGTCTTTTGTCCACTACGAAAGGGATCCAAAAGACAGGTCGCCGAATAGGGTCCGAATAAATTTTGACTCCAGCTGGATCGAACCCGGGACATTTCGGCCGAAGGTTGAACTCACTACCAACTGATCCACCCAGCTCCCCATAATGTGCAAAATGGTGATTTTGATAATTAGAGTACAGAGAAATCGTACAGAAAGAAACCATTGAAAGACAAAGATAAAACATAATCAATACAAAGATAATTTAATATATTCTCAGATCGCGATTGTATTTTAATATAGTGTTGGCAGAAGTATAGAGGCAAGCAGGGAGGATTTTGTTGCAAAATTCTGATTATTGTATAATGAGAAATCCGGTAAGAAAAGCGAACAGACGTTTTTCAGAAATCTGACTAAATCAGAATGGCACGTGCTTTGACAAAAAGCCCGGACAAAAATGCCACATCGCATATTTGTCCGGGTCATTACGAAATCATTCGAGACGTGCCGCCTCCGGATATGCGGCTTATGCCGCGTATCTGGAGGAGGCACGTCTCGAATGAGTTAATTCACTGTGTGACGCAAGTTGGAAAGCACTTACTGAATATGAATTAGTGTAATCGTAATTTGTGTGCGGGTATTAAATGTGATTTACAGAGTATTTATGTGTCATGTTGTGTATGTGTGTTATAGGTAAAATGTGTCGTGTAACATTAGTCACTTATTGTATTAAATGTATCAGCAATTTCAACTTTCCTTTTTCTTACGGATTTAATAAATTAACTTTAATCTTGAAAGCTTTCAATCGGATACAAAAGTAGTTAGTTCTATTTTCTGTTTGACATGAGGTAGAACTTCAAGAAAGAGCGTAGTTTGTCACAACTGAGATAAATGTCACACTAAAACTACAGGGAGAAACCGCTTTTCTTCAAATACAGCACATGCGTTATTCGTATCTGCGTTTTTCCACCTTTCTAAACTGTGTCAGATAAACTGACCAAAATAGCTCAATGTAGTGCCTGTTCAGCGTTAGGCGTTGAGAGCTCGTATTATGTATTGATGATTACACTGATTAATCAATAATCAATTATTTATTCATTAATCAATGATCACTATTAAAATTCACTGTATTAGAAGAAGCGGGTTTCGTCCCTCCGTACACTGGTATGAAATACATCAGAAATACTTTACCTTCAGTACATTCACTTTGGATGACACTGCGGGGCATGGATGAACTGTGACAGCTCAAGGGAAATGTCTGATTAGCTTGGCGCCTAAGGCGCCAAGCTGATCAGGCACTACTCTTGAAATCGTACGGTTGATCCGTCTCCCGCGGTGTCCGTCCATTCCAGAAGTGAACGTGATAATGTGTCAGATATCACTCAATACACACGGTTAGATGTGTTCAAGATACAAAATCCAAGTGCTGCTATACTCACTGCTGAAGGGTCTATCTCCTGCAAGTTTTAAAAGTTGACAATCTTTCGTCAGAGGTGTTGCATAGTAATGGTATATGCGATTGATTAAAACGGCAGCTGAGCGTAAAACGCACACCAACTCGCACAAGCACTCGAGCACTTGGGCATAAGTACATAACATCGAACAGACAGTCCACAACAGAAACCAGACACGCACAAAACAGACGCTAAATAAATGGAATGTTAGCCAGACAAAATCACACATATACAAAACCCAACACCCCCTGAAATAAAATGGTTAGATGCACAGACAATTTATTGAACCATAAAAACGCGCGAAATTCAAACAGACACACAAAAAACATACAATAACACCAAACCTGAGAAAACACATTGAGAGAACTTAAAACAAGCTGAAATGACGAAACCTTTTTAAAAATATCAAGTCAAAGTAATAAAAGTGCGCAACGACCAGTGAAAAAAAAAAAACCAAACCAACACACAGATGCAAAAGTATTACATTGCTGCTTGTTGGTGTCTGCAACGAAATAAACGACAGCTTTTGTTATAAATTAAGACGTCTATTTATTGTTAGTAAAATATACGCTAGACTAAATCAAATACAAAGTAATGAGCAAGCATGCAGATAATGGCTCGAACATATGTTACATAGCACGAAAATAAATGCTCCAAAAGAAATAACGTGTGTTGGTCTGTGATTCTGGACCTTACGGCTCCTATGCCGTAAGGTTCAAAATCACAGACCAGCACACTACTAGGATGCATCATGTACGGTTATACAGAAGGGTTAATCTCATTACGTGTATACTGACAAACAACAGAAACGCTATATCAATGCAATAATCGAAAACACTAAAGTGTTTCTGATTATTCAACGATGTCGCATTTCTTTTGCGCGCCGGTATATATTAATATCACAGCCATAGGTTTCCATGTAAAACTGTCAGTTAGAGTTATAAATAGAGAAAGACCAATAGTCGCTTAAAATCGTGCGAATTCTGTACAGTATACACATCAAAGCGAATTAATCACAACAGGTATGCAGTTACATGATAACATTGCTATTTATAATTAATCATACCCCGAAACAGAGTGTGATATATAATTTGTGTGAAAATATCATTATACACATTACTACATGTACATACATTTATAAGCACTAGACTAGCAAGGTCACTATAGCACCCATCCATAATGACGACACATTTAATTAAGAAAACCGACGAAAAAACACAATGACAGATGACAGATGTAAGATTCCACAAGCCAGAAACCACAAACATGAAAAAGAAAAATCAGTGAATACCAGAAGATATATTAGATCCACATACAAGCACAAGGAAGCGTGCAAACTCAAAATAAGCAACATTTAGGCTTAACCACTAACCCTTTGGCTGCTGGCAGCGGTGTTTGTCGCAATGATTCCTGCAGGATCATCGCGACAAAACCCCCTACCGACAGCCAAAGGGTGGTAAGTTTTGAAGTGAATTTTTACCTAAGCCTGATAAAAAAAAGTTCAGTGATAGGCTTGACAATACTGGTTAACTATGTATGAAAAAACAACAACAAAAAAAAAACAAAAAAAAACAACAACAATAAAAAAAAACAACCCCAACAACATTCTTCCTCCTTTTAAGGAGCACAATTCCTCCTGCAGATTGCGGGTGTTAGATAAATCTCTGTACTGATTAATCAAAACTCAAAACAATGCTCCAAGGTTGAACCACATGAGACTACATAAATCCATCTCAGCCATATTGGACTGCAGGGTATCAGGTGATCGGAGAGAACCAAAAATAGGCAACATTAACGATACTTTAGCTATTAGCTTCAGTTGCTCCTAGGGGCCAACGGATTATATGACTCGAGTTTCAAGTCTGCATGCACCTCGAAAAAATATAATAATGTAAACAATGCGTGTGTGTCCATAACTCCATGCATGTACATTCTATTTCCAGGCTTAATCTTTTCCAGCATTGTTGGGTGTCTCATGTTTTAATATCGTCTGCAAAGGACCGATTGCAGGCTATCAGGCACTAAACTTAAAAGTATCACGATCGATCCGTATCTCACACCTTGTATTAGACGCGAAAGACACAGCAGAACTAATTCACCTGATGCCGTAGTCACGAAGCGTACGAAAATAGTACCGGAGATAAAAGCAGGCATTGTAGCGCTCTCACGACGGACCGCAGACTATGTTTAGAAACGGCAATGAAACCCTTGCGTCAGCAAGAGACATAGACCTTCAGCAGCTCCTGAAGGTGCACGGGCCTATCATAATCAGTGTCGCTGATGAGAAAGATCAGTCTGATTTATGCTTTGGTATAGTCTGCGTTGGAGGATGACACCATGATTTTTAGCGTGCGACTGAACACGAATAAAGTACCACGAATTTCCCATAGATCTTGCAATGTTTTAGTTTGCCATACTGGTCTCAAGACTACATTTATATAAAAGCTCAAACACTTCTTTACAAAGGAACGCCACTCAGCTGCAAAAGGCGCACATCATCAAGAGCCTTTAATGGGAATTCACAGGATCCGTGCCTCTTGAAAACACGTTGATTATTTAACCGTACTATTTTATGCGGACGGGGAAATATGTAATTCATGTCTAATGTTGATGGGTACTAGATTTTGGACCGACCAGACGCTGACATTGTCGTATTACTTACTTACTTACGCCTGTCACCCCTACCCGGGTATAGGCCGTCGACGAGAGACCTCCAGCAACTCCTGTCCTGTGCTTCTCCTTCGATTCTACTCCAGGTGGTTCCCAGTCTCTTGATGTCTGCTTGGAGGTCTCGACGCCAGGAGTTTCTCGGCCTACCTCTTTTCCTCTTTCCCTGGGGGTTCCATGACAATGCCTGCCTAGTGATACTGGAAGCTGGCTTTCTCAGACTGTGACCGATCCATCCCCATCTTCTTCGCCCAATTTCATTCTCTGCTGTTATCTGCTCTGTTCTCTCCCAGAGTCTGACGTTGCTGATCTTCTCTGGCCAGTGGGTTTTCAAAATTCTTCTAAGGCAACTATTCATGAAGGTCTGTACTCTGTTGACTGTGGTTTTTGTCAATCTCCATGTCTCTGCTCCATATAGGAGAACTGCTTTTACATTGGAGTTGAAAATCCGGACTTTGGTGTGTTGTGACAGCTCTCTGGAACTCCACACTTTTTTCAACTGGAGAAAGGCTGCTCTGGCTTTACCGATTCGTGCTCTGACATCTGCATCAGTGCCGCCTTTTTTGTCTATGATGCTCCCGAGATAGGTGAAGGACTCCACCTCCTCCAACGGGGTGCCAGCAAGCAAGACTGGTTCTTCCCTGGTTGCGTTCAGCCTCATTGTCTTTGTTTTCTGTTTGTGAATGGTGAGGCCCACTTGGGACGAGATGTCAGCAAGCCTCGTGGTCTTGTCCTGCATTTGTTGATGAGTGTGGGACAGTAATGCCAAGTCGCCTGCAAAATCAAGGTCGTCAAGCTGTGTCCACAGTGTCCACTGTATTCCACTTCGTCTGTGCTCTGTGGTCATCTTCATGACCCAGTCTATGGCCAGTAGGAAGAGGAACGGAGACAGCAGACACCCCTGCCTGACACCAGTTCTGACCTGGAGCTCTCTGGTGAACTGCCCTTCGTGGATCACGCGACATGTCATGCCATCATAGCTGCTCTTGATCAGGCGGACGAGCTTTGTGGGTACACCATAGTGTCGTAGGAGTTTCCACAGAGTCTCTCGGTCCACGCTGTCAAATGCTTTCTCATAATCTACAAAGTTGACGTACAGCGGGGAGCTCCACTCCAGAGACTGTTCCACGATGATGCGGAGAGTGGCGATCTGGTCTGTACATGATCGGTTCTTCCTGAATCCTGCTTGCTGGTCTCTCAGCTGGGGGTCAATGGAGCTCTTCATTCTTTCTAGGATGATCCTGTTGAAGACCTTTCCTGGTACTGACAGCAAGGTTATTCCTCTGTAGTTGGAACACTTGCTGAGGTCGCCTTTCTTGGGAAGCTTGATTAGGTACCTCTCCTTCCAGTCAGCCGGCATCACCTCCTCTTCCCAGATCTTTCCAAACAGTGGGTACAGCATCTCAACTGTTGTCTCTAGGTCTGCTTTCAGAGACTCCGCTGGGATGCCATCTGGCCCTGCTGCTTTGCCATTCTTCAAAAATGCCACTGCTTTTCTGATCTCTTCCCGGCTGGGTCTGTCACAGCTGATGGGTAGGTCGGTCTCTGCCGGCTGGATGTCGGGGGGGTCGGGTGGGCTAGGTCTGTTCAGTAACTCTTCAAAATACTCGGCCCATCTGTCGAGTTGGTCTGCTCTGTCTGCAATAGGCTTGCCTTCTTTTTCTTTTACTGGTCTTTCTGTATGGCCATACTTACCCGACAATCTTCTGGTAATGTCGTAGAGCTGTTTCATGTTGCCGCTGCCTGCTGCCTTTTCTGCCTCTGCTGCCAGGCTGTCTGTGTAGGCCCTCTTGTCTGCCCTGATACTCCTCTTCACCTCGCGGTTGGCTTCCGAGTATTCCCCCTGTGCCCTTACTTTGGCTGCTCTCGTGCGACTGTTGTTGACCGCTGCTTTCTTCTGCTTTCTCGCTTCTATCTTCTTCAAGGTCTGTGCCGATAGCCAGTCCTTGTGGTGGTGTTTCCTGAACCCTACAGTGTCTTTGCAGGTTGAGTTCAGCGCCTCTCTAACTGCCTTCCACTGCTGCTCTGTGGTGACCGCCTCCTCTTCATTTACTAGCTCCTGTAGCGCTTGAAACCGGTTGGACAGCACCAGTTTGAACTCTTCTCTAACTCCAGTTTCTCTCAGGAGGCCTACATTATAGCGCTGTCTTCTTGTTGTCTCTGTGCGGCATTTCTTTAGCTTGAGCTTCATTCTTAAGGTAAGCAGATGGTGATCTGAGGCGACATCTGCTCCCCTCCTCACTCGAACATCTTGAAAGGATCTTCTGATCTTGGTTCTCTGTTGTCTGGTCAGGTGAGACCCAAGTTGCTTTGTGTATTCTTCTGTGTGGGAAGATGCTGCCTCCAATGACAAGTCGGTTTAGAGCACAAAAGTCTACAAACCTCTCCCCGTTCTCACTCATCTCCGAGCCTAGTCCCTGTCTCCCCATCACCTCTTCGTATCCGGTGTTGTCCTCCCCTATTTTGGCATTAAAATCGCCCATGACGATGGTGATGTCTCGCTCCGCACATTTGTCCACGGCACTCTGGAGTCGGTCGTAGAACTCTTGTTTCTCTTCCTCGTCACTGTCATTGGTGGGCGCATAACACTGGATGACGTTCAGCTTGAGCTTTTTCTTGGTTCTAAAGGCTGCTGTTATAATTCTTGGCCCAAGAGGTTCCCAGCCCATCAGCGCTCTCTGTGCCACTGGTGACAGCATGAGTGCTACTCCTTCTGTATGGGGGGCATTCTCCTCTTCATGACCTGAATACAGAATCATCTCCCCACTTAACAGCCTTTTCTGGCCAGACTGCGTCCATCTGGCTTCACTGATGCCTAGCAGGGAAAGGTTGTACTTTTGCATTTCCGCTGCTATCTGGGCGGCCTTGCCGCTCTGGTACATGGTCTTGACGTTCCATGTGCCCATGGTTGTATCCCTGGATAGAGAGAGGCGGCTCGGTCCTGTGGCTTCCGAAGACTTCCGGCTTTCACCACAGGACGTCATAAGTCTTCTAGTAGAAGAACCTTCCTCCTCCAGGAAAGGAATTACTGTTAGTCTTTTCGTCGGCGTTTTTGTAGCTCTTTCCTTTTTTGCAGGGTGGGGAAGCTAACCCCACGCCCAACCCCCTTACTAGGAGGAACAGGGGTTTTCTGTCGGGGTCACCTTCCCTTAGACCATGTTGGTTCACGGCACCTTATTTCATTCGGTGCACCCCTCTCACGAGGGACCCCCTATCCACCACCCAGGGGACGCGCCTCAACGCCGTATGGTCCCAGCGCGAGGCTCCTGCAGGGATCATTGCGACAAAAAGCGCTACTGACAGAGAAAAGGGTTTAGTTATTAAACAGCCTTGACGTCAATGACCCGAATGCAACTTATATGCATGCATTGACAGTTAGTAACCGTTTGTACTTCGCGAGGACCGGTTTTGTCGGTGGACACTATTTTGGCCGTGTACAGTCATAAAATCAGCACCGCTTGTCTATTACCTTAGCGCATACACTGAATGATGAACAGATTAGGTATTACAATAACATCAGATTTTATGCCAGCTGGTATGTAATTTTAGACCCTACGGCATGAGAAACGTAAGGTCCAAAATCACAAACCAGCACACATGCCTTCTCTTCGTGGTCATCCATTCTGATTTACCAGCATAAAAAATGTAATTCAAAGGCAGTGTCTGATACACTCCCTATCTCTGTCTGTTAAGTCGTCTGCGTGAATTTCAATTAAAAAACCACAAAAATCTGTAATTTCAACCGGCTTTGGGTGTCGGCAGCGATTCTGGTCGAGGTGATTACTGATAGACCCACCTCGACCAAAATCGCTACCGACACCCAAAGGGTTAACATCACTACAGCTGCCGGATCTGAGGACATGGCATTACTTCGGAAAAGGTTCATATTACAATATTACACACTCCCTTTACGGTCGATCGTTGTGTGCCTAATCAGTTTCGCCGACGTAAAAATCTATATTTTCCATCGCCCGAGGAATGCGTGTGCGCTGGTCTGTGATTTTGGACCTGACGGCTTCCAGCCGTCAGGTCCAAAGTCACCTACCAGCGCACATATCTATCTACGAGCAGAGCATTACTAAAGACATTCGATTACATTACTTCAAGTTCAGGATTAATGACTTTGCTGTGTCGATGAAAAAGAAGTACTAACGCAAATGCGGTCAGCTAGTTTGTAATTTTAGTTGCAATGTCTATACCAACTCCCAGACAATAAGTATAGATATATACGGTTTATTTCAGGTATTGAATATATTTCGAAATAGAAACACAAATGGTCGTGACTGCAACAGACGCGTAATATCATTCCTGACAAATGAATGAGTAACGCCACGACGTGACCTCAGCGGCTTTTGTGGTCATTTTCCTTCCACTGACAACAGTGTGAGACGGATCGAACGTGAGAGCTCAATGGTAGTGTTTTATGCGATTGGCGCACGGAAAAGGGGCCAAGCTAATCAATCACTATCCTCAATCTGTCTGACTGCCTAAGCGCCTTTGATAGCTATGAAAGTTTTGTAAAATTGGATACATTTTCATGCCCAAAAGCCCTGTTTGGCCTCACTAAGCTTTCTAAATCGCCGACAAACGCGCGCTAAAGAAAAAGCATTTTGCTCTGTAGCTGATAAGGCTTGTCCGCAGTCCAGTTTCTAGGCCGTCAGAACAGTCCAGTTCCTTTAATTATTAACCGAAAGCTTATTATTTCCTGGGTTATCAGGAATTTAATAACTGTGGCGCCAGACAGTGCTTCTTTTGCTTCCAACCTCAAGCCATTCACGCAACATTACACCCGCGCTTAAAAGACGCGGACTGAAAACCGTGGGTCGCTTGGATCTAGCAGAACAAAGCCCAATGCGCACAAGGTGATCGGGCCGACGTCGGCCCGATGGCCTTGTGCGCATTTGGAGGTTACCTCTCGTTCAATTGCTAGTGCGTCACGACTTTTGTGTGCACGATGTTCTCTGTGATTAGCGCTGAAATGCTCCAACACAGGAGCAAACAACTGATAACGCCATTGTCACGACTACTGCAATTGGCTAAATTATCTCGTCTGTTGCCTTACTTGTTGGTCGTCCCGTTATATCAGAATAAAAGACTTCCATCGGCAGTAAGACGATTCGCTACTCAATTAGAAACCAGACGACCTTCAAATTGGACACGAGATACAATTAATCTTAGCCGTTGGTGACCGTCGTGCGTTTATTTGCGGGACGGCTCAGTCAAAGAAGTAATCAAGTTGACTTAAAAGATCGAACGTTGGATACTGAAGAAAATATAAAGTTCCCTGTGACTTCGATACAAGAAGATTAGGCTGTGCAAAAATGCCAACAAAAAAGAAAGACTTGAAAAAAGAAAAACCTAATAAAACTTTACTATAAGGGCGAAAAGAAGTGTAATACGAAGTGTATTTTATTTTAAGCCATTAGATGCTTTCAAAATCGATCAGACTCAGTTTAATTTTCTCCAAAATTAAAAACGAAATCAGTTGCCTTGCACAAAAAAAGACCCATTTTGAACAACAAGAGAGAGTAGGCCTACGTTCTTTTTGCTTTACTTTAACAGAAATCAGGTGGTGCAAGGCTCATTTGCACAGCATCTACAATCAAGTTAAAAATATAAAACACGGCAAGGAAACATACAATGTTAGAAAGTCGCCAACACAACATAGTTTAACTCAATCGCAGCCAGCCGCATCCGGATGCGCGGCCTAAACCGCGCATCCGGATGCGGTTGGCCGCTAATCCGGATGCGGTTGGCCGCGAATGAGTTAATCAAATTTAATAGACAGAAGTAAGTTAGCGAAGCAGCGACAAGAGTTAACACAAGCAAGGCAGACCAAAAAAAAAAAAAAATAATAATGTAACGAAACTCCCACCACCAGACAAACGAAGACAATGTACCGAGAAATTAACGCCACATAAAAGACCAAATCGTAAGAACGAAAGCACAAAATATCAAATTTACAATCTCATTAATCCCTTCACTGCGAATGGGCGCAAAATTATGTCTTTGAAAGTAGGGCAAATTCAACGCCGAATAATCCCGCAAATTCAAGGAAAAAGGATACGAAAAAGAACAGCAAAAGACAAATAACCTCATGTTTATAAGAACCGTTGTTTATAAAATACGGTGTTTGTACGAGCCTTCCTAGCGCAATAAATGTGATACTAGCCAGTGTGATATACGAGTAATATGCGCGCGTGCGTGCGTGCGTGCGTGCGTGCGTGCGTGCGTGCGTGCGTGCGTGTGTGTGTGTGTGTGTGTGTGTGTGTGTGTGTGTGTGTGTGTGTGCAGCTGTCCAAATCCACAATGTTTCAATATTGTTTTCATGTTTTAGTAGTATCTTTAGTATTTTCTTAGTTTAAGTCATTATGTCTTACTTGTGTGTTTTATGTTTCTGTCAGCCAAAGAAAAATTTCCATTTTATGCTTGTTTAATGGACAATAAAGCTTATTCAATTCAATTCAATGAGCTCCCGCATTTGCGGAGACTCATGAAGTTCTCTGCCTCATGCAGCTGAGCGGTGTTCACATATTTCCGACAGTGAAGGGGTTAAAAGTTCAAAATAATATTAATATTCAAAACCACTGGTTTCCATTCGGCATTTAAAAAAAATCAAAATCAGTCCAAGCAACAAAACCAAAACGCCAACAACACAGCGTCAAAAAACCATTCCCATTCACAAGCCATGCACCCGACACGCTACAAACCACAAAACCATCGTTCAACTACAGCAGTCCCCGAATAATAATATAAAAAATAGTTTCCAAAACAGCTAGCCCGCTACGGTGTAACGAGATCTGTGGCAATATGCAAATTATCACAAACTCACGGACATTTCTTGGAGTCTTCATTTGGTGTGTGACATTTTTGATTATCATAAAGCTCACGGAGACTCCAAACAAGAGCATCAACGAATTGTCTGACAAGTTGTGAAACTTCTCGTGGAGTCTGCACACACTTTGTAACAATTTATAAGGTAGACGATTTCTTGCAACTGCAGGTGTTTTGACGAAAACAGTGGATTAAAAAGCCCGGACAAACATGCGACATCGGGCTTTTAATCCACTGTTGTCGTTGAAACATGTGCAGTTGGGACGTACTTCTGACTGTGGACAGTGGATTAAAAGCCCGGACAAACATCCGATAACGCATGTTTGTCCGGGCTTTTAATCCACCGTTTTCGTTCCCAGGTTCCAAAGAGAGTCCAGGTTCATAGTGACAATTTTCAAGTTGTCAAATATCTTGTTACAGTACCCACGATTCCCATTCACCAGACATGCTCCACACACTACGAAGCGCACAAAACCGTTAGCCATACCAGTCCTCAAATTAAAAAAAGAAACATCATCTGAAATAGCTAACCCGCTTGAAGTTGCCTCCTTCCTCGTCTTCCTTTCTCTTGCCGAACATGGCCCGAAGTCGACTGACGGACGGCAGCTCAATCCCGGAGTCCGCATCGTACTCGGCGCGACTTTCAGGCACATCGTCCTCTTGGGTCTGCCCCACCATGTGCACGGGCTGGGGGCGCTCGATGCGCTCCGGCGTGAAAGAGGAGACCCCGGAGTCGATGCTCTCCCTTGGTGTGGAGCTGGTGCTGGAGTTGCTTCCCCTGGATGAGCGCGGGGAGAACTGGAGAGAGGTCAGCGCCTTCTCGATACCCGTCACCTGCAACGTGAACAGTCACTGTTACAGTTTACGTTCGCGATTTAATTAAGAAAAACTATCATCCTATTAAGGGCAATAGATGTGTTTTGGTTCTTAAAATAAATAAGAACTGGGTCAAAATTTGCATATATGTGACGCAAACAGTAAATTAAAAGCCCAGACAAACATTGCGATGTCGTATGCTTTTCCGAGCGTTTAATTTACTGATTGCGTCAAATACGTGCACAGTTTGACTACTTCGATCATCTATTATATACGACATAATTATATGCTCAATAATAAATCTACGCACAAAGTAATACATATTAGACTAAAATATATTTATAAAAGACAATGCGCTGAAACACAACAGATAACTACATCCGATAACCCATGCAGCGATGACACAACGGGAGATAGATGGATGGATGACGATAGTTCAAGTATGGTACCAGACTAGCTTGGCGCGACGAGGTGCCAAGCTATTCTGGCACCACCACCCTTGAACTTTCGTGGTGGTTCAGTTTCCTAAACATGTATGCACTCTTTAGACGACAACTCCCCAAATTCGGAATTATGATTGTGGGGCTCAACGCGTTACTCCAGTGACCTGGATATTCACGAGCGCTGCGTGACACCTTGCCGCTAAACGGACAGAAACAAAACCTTGGTGGTTGTTTCACTGGTTTTCCGTCACACGATACATGCCCTAAAGCCCCCCTCCCCCTCCCCCCCCCCCAAAAAAAAAAAAAAAAAATGCTCAGGATTTATAAATTGCTCAGGATTTATTTACACTACAGACGAAACTGGACAAACTGAAACGTCTCAGTAATGAGAACGCACGTTCAAAACGGGCATAGGAACTTACTGAAAGTTTATCCATGTCATGACTTGGCAAAACCGAGTATTTTCATTGTATAACGATAACAAATCTCGCTTTTTCTTTTTTAAAAATGGACATACTGGCTTTTGTCAAATTGTATAGCAATGAAAATCACGCTTTTCTAAAAACATGGACACAATGGCGACCACAAATCACAAATCCCATGCATACATTTCAAATCCCACACAAACTACCCACCTCTTTTTCGCTGCGCGCCACCTGTGCCGCCGTCTTGGCCACCTGGTCCTCCAGATCTGCCAGACTGTGCACCGGAGGCCTGCCCACACCGCCACCCTGCACCCGCGATTCCAGTTCTTTCACGCGGTCCTCTAGATGGTACATCTTGCCAGCCGTCAGATAAATCTGTCAACAAGATGCAAAAATATACTTTAGTGTTTCCCATGATTCCAAAATGTCGCATTTCTCTTGCTCGTCAGTATAAACGGATGGGTCTAGTCCAAGTAAAAGGTGATTCTTGCAATAAATAAAGCCTACACTAGGAGCTTGTGAAACCACTGATCATGTCGCTAACAAGATATGCAAGAAGCTTGTTGAAAATTTCTGCTGCCTGTGATCACAGATGTTGTGTCTGAAACCACTGCACGCTAGCCGACATTCGCTTGAAGAACACAAATCAAATGGGACGACAAATGGGTACAAACAACACAGGCCTAACTGGAGACATAAATCCTCATAAGCCCCCGCAGTCGGTTTATGTCTCTTGCAGATGGGCAGCGTTCGCCTTGCCCCGGCAGTTAAAGGGTAAATGCACTCAAACTGCATTTTCGCGATCGCAGTCGACATACATGTTCGAAGTGAAACGGCCTTTTAAAAGGTCTTGCTGGCGATAGTCACAAACCTGCAAACAAATACTCTTTAAAATAAAGCTGACAGCAATTATTGGTATGGTCCTACTGACGACTAGACTGTAACAAAATACGGCTGCTGATTTAACATCTAGCGAAAAATGCTTCCTGTCCATTTCTAACCACCCTAGATGTGAGTATAATATGGTATTTGGGGCAATATAATCTACTATGAATGTTTTTGCCCTCTTCTCAGCTTTGTACCCTGAGGCTGAATGTGAGATGTGAGATGGGACTGATAGTGTAAATAGGGAACTTACGGAAAATTAAAAGGATGAGAATTCCATAGAATTTCGCATAAATGGAGGCAGAATGGACACGGTTTTTCTGATTTTAGATCTAATAAAAAAAATGTTTGCTGGTCTGCGATTTCGGACCTTACGGCCTTGAAATCGTTAAGTCCAAAATCACAGGCCAGCAAAACAGTCCCTTTTTTAAAAAAAAGAAAAATCAACAAATCTGTAATGGCAGAGCATCGCTGCAATGAAAAGCAACAGAACGCGGAAAATAAACGATAGCCTAGAAAAAGAGACACCTGAATACGTACAGCTTTTTCCAGAGTTTCGAGTTTGGCTATGTCAACAACTGCACACCCCGAGATGGAAGGGTGAGCATTTTCTGAGATGTTTACTAGTTTCCCCAATCTGTACATTTTTGGGGAAACTAAATTGGTGTTTTGAATCGCAGGTGTACTGACGTCAAAAGAGGGAAAATAAATGCGTCAGGATGGTACTCTTCCTCACAGGTGCAGTGACGTCAAAAGGAATATTGCGTCAGCAGACGACATGTTGATTGAGAAAATTACAGAAAAATTAAATGCGAAAAATGGTGTGTCCTACTTCTGTTCCGCACGTGAACAGTGTCACATGACACTGTCATATTTGCTGGGCTGTCGCTGATCAAGTCCAGCCATGTAGACAATTCTAGACACTCTGAATGAGAGCATTTTGTGTGTGTGCCGTGTGAGGTTATCTATCTCACCTTGTCTCATCATGGGTGAAACTAAGTTTACGGCTCTAGAGCGTAATGTCGAAAATCACAGACCAACACACATTTACATTTATGATAAATGCTGATGTAGGCGATTTTACAAGTCAGTTTACGGTCACCTGTTTATCAAACCTTCACTGCCAGTGAACGCCGACTGTGTCTCTGAAATCTGTTAATTCAAGCCAAAGAGCTCCAACGGTCTCAGGTATGATACAAGTGTTACCAGCAAGAGGCATAGCTCCTCATGAGCCCCGCAACTGCGGGGCTCATGAGGATCTGTCTCTTGCAGTTTGTGTTCACTTTTTCTCAAAAAGTGAAGGGGTTAATTGCACGCCATAGCATTGGTGAACCTGCACCACGCAGTGCCTTCGGCCTCCAGCCATATTACAGTTTTTACAAAAAGTTACAAAGACCTACCTTCTCCTCCGTTTCATCCAAGCTGGGCTGTCTGTTGACCACCTCGGCGACCGGCGAGTACGGATCAAGGGTCACGGACCAGCGTTTCCTTTCACCCGTGTCCTCCGGAGCCTTAGGCACCACATCGTAATCCCGGCTATACACCTCCCGGTCAACTTCTTTGGACCCGAAATTCAACACCAGGCCACTGTCTTGCGAGTCCACAGTCACGTCTGAACGTGTCATTAAGTCGTCCTTTGAAGGCGTATCTGAGTCCAGAGACTTTCCATCAAGGAGTCCGGCTGTGGATGAGCTAAGACGACCAGACGGCGAGAGGTTGTCAGAGAAGGAGGTTTTGACTGTATTTGCTGAGGTGGAGGAGAGCGAGGCAGAATTCGCGTTGCTTCCATATTCATCTCCACGAGCAGTGCTTGCACTGTTCGTGGAGTTGAATCTGGAAGCGCTGTTTGTCACACTGTCGAAGTACCCCGATGTACCAGCACCTTTAGGGGGTTGCGACTGTGGTTCATGTTGATGTTTTTGCGCACTGTTCACTTTGGGTTTGGAGAACAAGCTTATGGAGACTTCCTCCCGGTAAGACGAGGAATCGTGAGACGAGGAATCGTCCTCCAAAGGAGGCAAGTCCAGAGAAAAATCATCCGTTAACGGCGGGAGGTGAAGGTCTGTCACTGACGAATTCCCACTCACAAAACTGTCACTGTTACCTTGCGTGCCGTTCCTCACAGGAGAAGAAGAATCAAAAGTGGAAGACACGTTTTTATTGTTATTCTCCTCTTCCTGACCTGAGACACTTGAGATGTTCGTGTGTTCGGAAGATCTGGGTGAGTAGTCCATCTCTCTCTCAGACTGAATAATCTCCTCTGCCGTCCGCAAAACACTCAGTGCGTTCGATGTCAACATTCGTACTTTCTTTGCGGAATCACCCTGTTGAAAACAAGATTCAAGATTATTATTTTCGAGCCTAGTAAGACAACTCTCCGAGTTTTGCTATATCAACAACCAAACACTCCTCCGCTGGGATTTGACAAAGCCAACTTCCGGCTGCCGTTTGGGTACCAGCAGTGGGAGATGGATTAAGCAGGACAGTTGAAGGGTAGAACTAGATTTGCTAGGCGCCTGAGGCGCCAAGCGAATCTTGCACTAACCTTCAACAGTCATGCTCGACCAATCTGCTGCGGTTGGGTAACGTGGTTGAATGTTTTACAGTGAGTCAGTCTCCTGTTTACGAAAACTTTCAAACAATGAATTATCTACTTGGTTAACGAATGCACTAGATGCGAGCAGATAACGGGAAAGAAGTCGGTAGCCAGAGGCTACATTTGACACAATTAGGTGAAAACGTCCGCCCTGATCTCTACCATATACTCTAAACACATGTCGTCTGTAATTGGAAAACTTCGTATCTGAAACACTTGCGTGCCAGATACGAGCTTTCCAAGTACACCGACGATACACTGAAAGCTGTTTGGGTCTTTTGCATATATTTCGTTGCTAAAAGGAATATAGTTGTCGTTTGTTAATGACAGTATAATTTAGACAAAATAAGGACAAAATTATTTAAATAAAGAAAACACCAGGGACCCGGATTAAAACGTCACAGTTGTAAAGCAAACAGAGTGCAATATCCACACAAAAAGCGATAAACCTGGGACATCAACGGACAAATTACATTCAAGATATAACACAAAGAAGAATTATGTACATAAATGTGCATTTGTGTCATATACATGTACATGTATTTCAGCGTGATGTGATGTAGACATAAAGCGATACAATCAAACAACAGATTTTATAGACTGGCCTCGACGTATGAATTTCAAATTAGGGATACATTTTGCTTTGAAACTTTTGAGATTGTTTCGCTCTGACTACTATATTACGTTCAAACCTGCCAAGGGTGACACGACGCACATGAATGTGCTATTATATTACAGACTTTCAATTTTTTAAATACATTGGTGGCTCTTGACCGGTAAACGATCTTGTGAATAAGATTATTTAAAGAAAATAGATGTCGACAAGTTTTTGCGTCGGTGGATACACTAATCATCGTAATGGAGAGTCGCCCTGGTAGGATTGACGTTTCATTTCCTAGCTAACTCACTCGTCATCGAATCATGTGTGTGCTGGTTTGTGCTTTCCAGCCGTCAGGTCTAAAATCACAGACCAGCCCACACATGTAAAAAAGAATGGCATGGCGAATCTTTTTTTCAAAATGGGGCTCACCATAGCTTTCTCATCTTCAACCATTTGGAAGGCCGTGGCATCATCCAGGGCGTTTGCATAATCTACATTGTTATTCTGTTCGCCACAGGGGTAGGGGTGGTGGGCGTGGCGGGAAGGGGTAGTGCTGTTCTCTAGAGAGTCAAGATGCCTCTCCATGTCGTCCAAGTGCTGATTTAGCGCAGTCAGCTGTTAGTGGTCAAATCAAAAGCAAGCTAAGCGTTAGACACGTACCACACACTATACAACAGGCAACGTGATTTATGCACAACACAAGACACATTTACCAGGGACACAAATAATTAACTGTATATATAATACAACATGTAGAAATAAATCATTGATGTATTGTGAACAAACACTACATGAATATGTAGATCAATAAATGGCTGGTGAATCCATAATAAATTTTGATTTTAAACACAGTATGATGATATATTAAATATTCATGGTTAAAATGATGGCATCGGGAAGCATTCACATTCACTGTGTGCAAAAATGAGAACATGACCGCGCATGTTAATTTTACATATCGTATGTATCAGGAACATTTAAGCAGTAGTCCACTCAGACAATCAAATATACGTATTAGTAAGTATCGATGGAATTGTTCCACATACCGTTAGATTTTTTTCTAGCGGATTTTCAAGTGAAACAAAGCATAAAATGATGCAAAGGGTGAAAAATACAAGGAAGAAACACACCGCTACCACGCACTGGAAAACGTGTAAAACCAAAATGTGTGTTAACCCATTGTCAACCGGACAACAAAACCTCAAAATGACGACACAATATAGTTATCCACAGTGAATCAACCTCCTTGTGTATACAGCCAGCGGTACTTATTACAGTACCGATGGCTGCATGCACATGGGAGTTAACTCCTTCACTGCCGAGAAAACGTGAACACGGTCCAGCTGCAAGAGGGATAGATCCTCATGAGCCCCTGCAACTGCAGGAGCTCATGAGGATCTATGCCACTTGCTGAGACCAATTTGTATCCATGTTTCTGGGACGGTTTTAGCTTTGGTCGTTGAAAGAACAAAGATTTCAGAAACAAATTAAATGTCCGTACAGTGGCAGCGAAGGGGTTAATGCCCACACGTTCAATGAATGAATTAAAAACACGCAAACAGACACATCGCTAACTTTTAAAACACAGTACCACGCGCTATGACCAAGACCGTAGACTTCACAAACACTAGCAAAATATTGATAAAAATATGTCCGATGTCTCAGCCTACCTCTTCGGCCGTGACCAGCATGTCCTCAGCCTCTAGCCTCATGTGGTCTCGCGTGGCAGCCACTTTCTGGGCGAGAGAATCCAGTTTGGGCTCGTCTTGGTTCATCTGCATGGCCGATGACGGCCGGTCTGAGTCTGAGTCCGTGGTGATGGTACTCGTCACGGAGTAAGCACGAGGTTTGGAGTGGAGAGGATGTGTTTCTGTAAAAAGACAATGAGATTTCACTGTTTCTCAGACCATTGGATTTTTTCCACACAAATCTTTTGCTGTGGTATAGTACTCTTCTACCTCAATGGATTTGTGAAAAAAATAAACTTCCTTCATCTGAAAAACAGGTGGCATCGGACAACAGCAGTTATACATTTTCATGATCCTCTACCGCTTAGTCATCTTAATCACGAACAAATTAGTGTATATCAACAAATGCATTTAATTTTTACCATACAACGGTAAAAGTTTGTAGGCCGGACATTACCATGTGCAGATTTTATGCATTATCTTTACCCTTTAACTTCCATAACTAAATGACTGTGGTTTTGTTCTGGGAGTTAAAGTCTTAGACACTCCGCTTTCTTCAGTTACAACCCCTGAAACAATTCTCTTGATAAATAACAAAATACTCACCATTGTACGGTTCTACGATGACCTGTGCAGTGGACTTGACCTCACCGGCCACGTTTTTCGCCACCACCATGTACTCCGCGTCATCGTCCATGGTGGCCCAGTCAATGGTCAAGATGTAGTCGCGATTACCAAACTTCTCTGCACATAGGTAAAACAGAGTTTACTCTACCCTTTGCGGGAGAAGGCCTGCTCCTCAGATAGACTCACTCGGGGAGTACGCCACAAGTGCACTTTTATTCAAATGAGATGCCTAGCATCTCATTTGAATAGAAGTGCACATGTGGCGTACTCCCAGAGTGGGTCTATATAGGGAGTATTCCAGCAAAATTTACAGATATCCAATGAATATACCTGTGCTGGTCTCTGATGCGGTTCGAGGCGGCAAGATCAAAATCACAGACCCATACATAAATCAAGATCGCAAACGTTCTGTTAGAGTCGAAGATAAATTGAAAGACATTTTCCACTTACGTCATAAGACATTATTGAACAAAGACAAATTACGCAACAGAACAGATAAAGTCGGGCACTTGAAAATGTTTCTGCAAAGTGTCTAACAATTTCGCAGTGCATAAGTATTAAGAAAGCAAAGACAAGCAGTTGTTTTTAAAATTAAAAAAATCCTGTATGATCGAAAAAACACCCAACACCAACAACAAAAAATATCCTGCAGTCTTTCAAAAGTCCAATTCATGACAATGAATTTGTCTCCTTTCCAAATCATGTTACACATACTATTTAAGTACAGAAAAAAACGGTTGAATGCAATCTACACTTTCATGTTTGAATATTACCTGAGGAAAACATGTTACTTCCCTTTTGAACTTACCAATACGACAGGACTTGCTTCCTTTCAGCAACACACCGTCTTTGTACCAGTTGATCCTGGGCTGTGGGTAACCTTTAACCTTACACCTGAACTTTACACTTTGACCCTCCATAACCTCCAAATCCTTCAACTCTTTCAGGAACTCTGGCTTCTTCAGCTCCTGCTTGTTATCTGCGTAAAACAGAGACAAGTATAAATGTGTGGCACAATGACAACCGCAATATGTTCGGTGAATTTAACTCTTAAACTCCCAGAACTAAATGCCTTCCATTCTACAGAATGGAAGTAATTTAGTTCTGAGAGTTTAGAGGTAAAGCTCTATTTTTTGTTTTGCTCGTGAAAACCACGTTGGGCAAGTGTAACTCTTTTTTTTAAAGAGAAGGGAGCTTCATGAGCTTTCGGAAATGCGGGCGTTGATGAGGTACTTGGTCTCTTGCCAGCCCTGTTTATATTTGTTTTCCTTCGACAGCTGGGCGCTGTGATCCCCATGCTTTTAAAAACAAATGTGTCCGCTGTCCTGAGATGAAAGACTGAAACAGCATGGCATTTACACCTCAAATAACCGCAGCAACGGTATTTAGCCCGTTTAGTGCCATTTTACGTCCATTTGACTGACAGTTCAAGGGTGGTGCCAGAATAGCTTGGCGCCTGAGGCGCCAAGCTATTCTGGCACGACCCTTGAACTAAAACAGTTGCTCTTTCTCAGTCCTAATCTGTAACGTAGCCTTCTTAGGCCAATAAACAGATTTTACAAAACAGCCTCAAGATGTAATGGGATAACACCCGAAAACCCAAGCTGTCCTGGAAACATTGATTCAATGTCTGCAAAAGGCATATAATCCTCATGAGCTCCGGCAACTGCAGTGGGTCGTGTTCAAATTTACTCGGCACTAAACGAGTTAGACGTGTCTAACCGCTTGCTGCAAGCTGACAGTACGCTCAAAGAGAGACCAGTTCTTGCACAGATTCTTCTTACAGAGCCGATTACTTCCCCTGCTTTAGAATGACGGTAACAACTATACGAGGCGGTTACGTCTTTTCCTCAAACAACGAAAGTTGAAAGTTGCTATTCTGATGCAGATTATTCAAGCTGATTATTTTTTAATTGTCATCTGATATATTAAACGTTTTGCATTCAACATAAATACTAACATCCCGTGTCCTCCACACCCTGTTAAACCGTGGTAAATAAATACAAGAAAGGCAAAGCCATTATGGCTCATGTGTATGACCGATTTACATGTGTGTGACCTTTGTGACAAGGGCTGGCTTCTGCAGCAGCAAAATCCATGTTTTCTGAAAAAGTAAGCATTTTTCACACATCTGTCAACCCCCCATGACCCTTGACCTTTGTGATGAGTCAACTAAATTAGAATGCATAGGAAGGTCTTATCATCAGCTATCTTTGTAACAAATTTGGTTGAAAAATTTGCAAAAATTTGGGAATACCTACAATTTTATAAAAAATCAGCATTGTATACACATTTGCCAGCCTCTTGTGACCCTTGACCTTTCCGCGGGGTCATCCAATTAGTATCCATAGATAGGTCTCACCATCAGGTATCTCTGTACCAAATTTGGGTTTTAAGTTAAGAAAAAATATCTTTTGTCAAAATATGGCTATTTTAGACCTATTTTCTGAGCTCTTGCAACCCTTGACCTTTCCAAGGGATCAACTAAATTAATGTGCATAGAAAGGTCTTCCCATCAGGTATCTCTGCAGCAAGTTTAGGTTTAAAGTTGTGAATAGTATTTAAGAAAAAACATCTTTTGTCAAAATATGGCCATTTCGGACCTATTTCCTGAGCCCTTGTGACCCTTGACCTTTCTGAGGGTCATCCAAATTAGTATGCATAGATAGGTCTCTGTACCAAGTTTGGGTTTGAAGTTGTGAATAGTATTTGAGAAAAAACATCTTTTGTCAAAATATGGGTATTTTTCAATTATTTTCTGAGCTCTTGTGACCTTGACCTTTCCGAGGGATCAACCAAATTAGTACATATAGAAAGGTCGTACCATCAGGTATCTTTGTACCAAGTTTGGGTTTGAAGTTGTGAATAGTATTTGAGAAAAAATAAATTATGTCAACATTTAGCTATTTTTTTACCTATTTCCTGATCCCCTGTGACCTTGACCTTTGTGAGAGGTCACTCAAATTGGTATTTTTTAGAAAGGTCTTACCACAAAGTATCATTGGGCCAAGTTTGAAGAATGTGGCTTGAATAGTCTCCGAGAAAATGTCAACGTTAAAGTTTACCACGGACGACGGCGGTCAGACGATGGATGGACGACCACTGGCCCCAAAAATATACTCACTTTTGCTTCGCACGTTAGCCGAAATAGGACTGCACCACGCATTGCATAAAGAAAACAATGTCGACATCGCAGTTGTTGTTTCACAAGTTTTTAACGATTTGCGTGTACAGTACTACCGTGTGGTGCGTTTAGCATTATAATTGGTCGTAAACAGATATATTTCAATATACGGATCTGAACACAATATTACTCACCTCTACATCTCTTTCCAACTATCTGTTTTACGTGGCCTACACTCCACAGCAGGTGATCTGCTCTAGACAGCAACTTATTCACCGCGGTGGTGACTGTAATAAAGTATCACTAACCTTTGACAGTGACGGTGAGGTACTTGATGGCTTTGCCTTTATCACTGAGGGCTATGGCCATGTACTGCCCAGCGTGGGACTTGGGCACGTTGTATAGCACGGCCGTGTGCTTGTCCCCTTCTTGCACCAACTCGATGTCCTCACTCTCTTCGAGTTCCTCCACTTCCTCATGTTCTCGATACCAGAACACGTCTGAAAAAGATGACACACACTGTTTTTGTATACTGATTTCACCCCGACTAACTTCTAAAGTAGAAGAGAGACCGACCATGACAGTGAGTGAAAGATTAGAAGCTAAACACTGCAGCTAAGCCAAATCTTCTTAGTCTTGATAATTTTACTAGTCAACATACTGGCGAATAACACATTCGCAACGTAACTCATCCGGATACGTGGCGAAAAGCCGCGTATCTGGATGCGTTACGTCCTGAATGAGTTAACTCCACCACTGAAACACTGAACACCACCCATCTGCAGGGGCTCATGAAGATCTATATCGGCCTCTTGCTGAAGCCACTTTGTATGCATGCAATTTTGATGGCTGGGATCTTTGACGTTGACCTGACAATGCTTTAAAAAACACAAGCTGTGTCCACTGGCAATGAAAGGGTAAGGTTGGTCAATTTAACCCTTATTATTCGGAATACACCACTGTGTCAAATAAGTTTGACTAAAATAGTTCAAGGGTAGTGCCAGAATAGTGGTACCAACCTTGAACTAAAGCCATTGGTCTATATCCTTATCTGTAAGTTCTATAATGTAGCTTGCATATGGCAGTGTATACATTTGAAGGTTTCAGTCTCAGTATGATATGGGTTAAAAAAAAAAAAAAGTGAGCTGTTCTAGTTCTTCGAGCCAAAACTCAGAAACAGCAGTGTTTACTCTGGCAACGAAAATCTCCCTTGTCACCGAGTTGTCACTGGAAATATGATAGGCCTACTTACCGATGGGCTGTGTGCCAGAGACTCTACACGTAAATTTGACAGGTTCCCCTTCCTGCACCGTCACGCTTTCAGGCGGCACCACGAACTTCGGGTCATCATCATCTGCCGGCACCAAGTCTTCCAAAAGCTTTAGCTCTTGTTTCGAGGGCTGGACGATCGGGCCCACGAAATCCTCCGTGCCTACACATTCATCCTCAAAGTCCAAATCCACAGCGTCGTAGCTCTCCACAGATTTTCGCTTCTGCTGTGAGGGCACAAGACTCTCCTGGTCCAAAGCGGCGCTGTCCAGTCGTGTTGTGGAGGACGGGCGCTTGTGACGGGAGATCCTCGCCAGCTCTTCAGAAGTGCCCGGGTAGAAGGAATTGTCATCGTCAGTGAAGTCCTCATTGTCGGAGAGGTCCGACAGCTGATCGATGTCCCTGTGCAGACAGAAGCAAGGTGTTAGTTGCGTCTTTTAATATTTAAATGTACTGTGCATTGTTGTGACCGCAACACAGTGTGAACTTAGGCCCGAGATTACATAACATAAAACATTTCGTTTCTCCAAGACGGGAAAATGCACATTAAATGTCTTCTGGTCTAAGATTTTGGATCTTACGGCTGAAAGCCGTAAGGTCCAAAATCACAGACCAGCACACAACTAATTATACATGTATTAGTGAAAATATTATTGAACAATTGCTTATATTCTCTTACTTGTTCCCGATCTTCGGAGTCAAGTAGTCCTCGGGTGTAGGCACCGCCAAATACTGTGGCGTATCATCCCCATCGCCTCGTATGTTTTTGCGCCCCAAGTGGTCAAACGCCGACGGCGCCGAGCCTTTGAAGATCCAGTTCTCGCGCCAGTGAGTGTCACTGACGTCCGACGCGTCCTGCTCCAGTTCCTCCTCTGTCTCCTCGGGGATCACCGCAAGATTCATTTGTAACAGATCAGGGTCCAGCTCTGCTGAATTGAAATCTAAATAATCAAAGTCTGAAAAGTCCGGGAGAGGCGGGTCCCTGTCTTTGCTGTTGTACCCTGAGTCCAAACTCGACGTGCGAGGCCTTCCACTAGAATCGAGGTCTTCGTTTTTGGTGTAATCATTCGATGGTTTCTTCCATGACTGCGTCTCACGCACAAAGTTTTTCAGATCTTCGAAATCCTTGGCAAGGTCTGCGCTCTCGGCTTCATAGTCGCTGGCGGCCGGGGACTGTCCATCGACGTAGTCGTCTTCGTCTTCATCGCCAGGAACTAAAGACGGAGTGCTCAAATGGCGTCGACGGTCGCGACCCAGACTGTTGCTTACCTCCCTTCGATGGTTCTCGAGTATCTGAAACAGGACGAGATCAGTGCTACGATTATATATTTATTGTTCCAAATAGGATATTATTGTTACAGCTCAATAAAGCACGCACGAAAAAGGCTAATGGATTGGTAATATCATAATCATAAAAAATAATGCACAAACAAGACAAATAAATATATTGGAGAAGCACTAATATGCCTACATATAAGAAACAAGATGGGACCCCAGCCCAAAGTTGTTCCTATTTTTAACCTTATCCTTCTGATCCGTCTCTCTCCACCGTAACGCACACTGCCGTTTGATCCAAAACACAGTGGCACACACAAACACAGACGGACACACAACGCTCTGCGCCAGTACGTTGTGTGGATTGGCGCAGGAGCAGTCAATGTGAAGAAGAATAATAGCTAGAGCAGCGAAATGACGTGCGCATGATGAAACTGATGTTTTACGTCACTCATCGTAGTTCTAAAATTTTACGTATGAGAGATCCAAACTATGTACTTTTCCAGCTAATTTTCATACTTCACAATTCCACCTAATCGTACTCGAGAGCTGAGACAAACAGAAGGCTTATGTAAATACTGTTTATGAAAAAAATAATGTTCGGGTATTAATGAGAAGATTGCTTTTTTCGGACAAAGACTCAAAGATCGTTAAATGTTTTAAAAATCATAAGAAACATGGTTTTGAAAATTGCAAACGCACGACACTTTTCACTGAAAAAGTTGAAGAAATATGAAACTGGTCAACGAACTAATTCAAAGTTTTCCTCCAATCTAGCGATTCGCAAAGTATCAATCAAGTAAAACACAAATTATGGACTGATACGCGGGTCAACCGTTTTTCATAAACGGTCATTTTCTCGCAAATGAGTTCATTTATTTCAATATATTTGCATCACTGTCTGCGCGATCGTTTACATTTTTCTAAATAGTGATAAAAAAAATATATCACTCAAAAGGTTGAAGAGGTACAATGCTGGCTAACGAACTCATACAATATCTTACTTTAAATCTCTATTAAAAATAACAAACATTACGGACTGAGATGCGGATTCGCCTGTGTTCATGAAATGGTCATTTTCTCGTCAAATGGTGTTCCAATTACCATACCCTCGGAGGCTTTCCAGGAGACGTCTTTCAGAAAAAATATCATAACCTTAGTTTGTACATCTATTAACACCAGCGCTATTCAGTTTCTCTTTCTTTCTCTCTCTCTCTCTCTCTCTCTCTCTCTCTCTCTCTCTCTCTCTCTCTCTCTCTCTCTCTCTCTCTCTCTCTCTCTCTCTCACGCACACACACACACACACGCGCGCGCGCAATGTACGTTCTATAGGCTGGCGTACCGCGACGTGATGTCATTTCTTATTATTACAAGAAGCATCAGGCCATGTCTCCCCTGACGTCATTGGCATTGAACACACATGCTACTGAACGCGCTCCGCCGCGTCCCGTTTCAAAGTTGTTTCTATTTTATAAATAGGAACAGCAAAAAAGCTTGCTTTGACCTATCACCTCTCCTGACTCCATACTGGTACCGAACAGAGCATATTTACCTTAGAAACCACTGCCTGTGCAATCTGGTCCTCAAATGAGTGTCGATCACTCGCCGAGTCGTCCGAAAGTGAGGACAAGTCTGAGACAGCTTCATCGGAGGTCTGCACAAATAGCCAGCAACATGTCAGATGCATTGATCCACTTATCGAATGTCCTTGACAAAAAGCGCTATAGGCAGATAGGATAACTCGAGACATGGCGCAACCGGATACGCGGTTACATGCCGTGTATCCGATTGCTGCACGTCTCGAATGTGTCGATTAACATTTCTGTCCCAAACCCACTTCACTATAAAGATTTGGATAAATATTACGAGACGTGAACCATTCACCCGTAACATACTGAGATAATATACTGATGGACCATGACACATCAATGGTAGTGCCAGAATATAGCCCTCTATTACAAAAAAGTCTCACCAGATCGAGGGACTCGCCCAAGAGGTCCTCCAGAAATCGCGAGACATTCTGTTTTACCTGTTGCACCCTCTCGTCTGGAGACTCACTGCTTTCAAAACCTGCACGACAGACAAGGAACAGGGACAATGAGGAGATAGCTAACCCCCTTGTAAATGTAGCCACTGGTACAGTAAACAATACCGGTGACTGCATGCAAGAGGGGGTTAAGGAAGCTACACTGTGGCCACGCTATTTCTATGTGGGCAGCGAGAATGTATCGCCAGGCCCAAGGGAAGTGGGAGGAAAACAGATAAACACCATTCGCATTTGAACCACGACAACAACCTTCAGTATGTTGAGGGCTGATCGGCAGACACAAAGAGGAAGACGAGGTGTGAAATTGAACTAAAAAGGAAAAGGGAAAGCGTGGAAAAGGAAAACAAAACAAAACAAGATAAGCACAAACTACGCTGCAAAACAACTATTTGTATCAGGAATACGATTTAAAGTCAGCTATTCGGACAAAAGAAATTGCAGTTTATCCGGTGTATTAAACTAAAGACATGTCTCAATGGTAGACTCTGTTTCCTGCTACTGTGCGTACATTTTGTTTCTGAAATCGTTGTTCTTTCAAAGACCACAAGCCACAACCCTCCAAGGAATAGGGATACAAATTGGTCTCGGCAAGAACATAGATCCTCATGTGCCCCCGCTACTGCGGGGGCTCATGAGGATCTATGTTTCTCTCAGTCGGGCTGTGTTCAATTTTTCTCGGCAGTGAAGTGGTTAAGCAGTTCTTACTTTCATAAGCAAGCTGCAAACGTTGACTGAAACCAATCAGAAGGTCCTTGACTCTCCCGCGAAACGAAAGCATCACCTCCCCATCTGCAAAACAGAAACGGAATAACGCTGGTTTAAAACAAAGTTGTTCTGGTCTGTGATTTGAAACTTACGGCTCGAGGCCGTAAGGTCCAAAATCACAGACCTGAAAAATAGACAATAGACACGTATATGCTCCATACAAATAATTTTATTATTCGCATTTGGTCACAAATAACTTTGACGCTGTAAAATTTGCTGTAGTTTTTGTCTTCCTTTTGTTTAGTAGAATGTAGAGTTTAGCAAACGGCGAAGGTTGACGCAAGAATAATCTGAAATTCACTTCAACTTGCGTAAAGTGAATTTGAAATAATTATTTTTCAATCATTGCCTGCTGGGTGTACATAGCGGAATACAGTCAATGAGAAGCTTACAGGAGGTGCTGGCGAAATTGTCGGAGAGTCCATGAGGAGACTTCTTGTCAAGGGTACGTCGGAGGTCACTCAGCAGCAGATCGAACTTGGCCTTGAACTTGTGCTCCTCCGCTTTACGCGCACTGTCGAACGCATGCCTGTAAATATCTGGAGACACAGAAAAAAGAACCTCCGTGAATAAGATACAAGGGATGTCACAGACTTCTATTCAAAGGCACGCAAACTAAGAACTACGGAGTTTATTCTCTAGTTGTGCGTGTAGCGAGATGCAGGGGTACTCAGGTGTGTCGCCCCAGCATCTCAGCCTCCGAGGCGTACATCCTCCTAAACATCAACAGAAACAACACAGCACAACACAAAACTACAGCACAATACTCACAAGAAAGACCAAACAAATCCCCCCAAAAGTTTGAGATGTATAGTTCGGGTGTGAAGAAATCAAAAAAGCAAAACAAACAAAACGGAGCTATTCATTTCGAAATTTGAT
This sequence comes from Semisulcospira habei, assembly GCA_036245525.1. Classification (NCBI taxonomy): domain Eukaryota; kingdom Metazoa; phylum Mollusca; class Gastropoda; family Semisulcospiridae; genus Semisulcospira; species Semisulcospira habei. Next base: position 55,227,959 of record BTPG01000008.1, read on the forward strand.
ACATGTGTTTCGGGTATCGATACAACGCAAGAATGCAAAACATGTCAATGATTCTGGACGTCAGAAGAAAACGTGTGAACCCTCTTCCCCTACGACTCCCCCCCCCCCTCCCCCAATAGGCAACTATACAACCCCTACCACACACACCTTAAGCATAAGGCCTTCGGGCCGTCGTCGGCCGCAGTTGGCTCGCGCACGATAATGCGCGGGCCAACTGCAGCCGACGCCGGCTCGACATTTTGGCGGTGGTTCCTTCCTACGATCGTGCGTTTCTTGGCAAAGTAAATATACAGATGACACCTCGTTATTTATCAGTCGACAATGCATGCTGGGACGAGACGTGATCGGCAGATAACATCGAAAATCCATGATGCGGCCAGACCCCCACTTCAAGAAATCTATTGACACTGTCAGGCACGGTCTAAGGTTTGGTAGGCTAAAACCCTGATAAAGACCCCGTCTGGGCGACACTAACGTAAGCAGCACAGAAGCTAATACGCCCTTTCAGTCTGCAGAAGCCAGTCTCATGCAGATAAAAACATCTCCGCTGGAACTAAAGCATGTCCTCCTCTATGATCACTGAACCTAGATGACCGCCCGAGAAAAGCAGCTCTGGGACGTAAACTGGAATCGCGCCCTGATTTTGACTATGAACCTTACGCAGAGAAAAATGCGCACATATAGCGACCATGCAGTATAGATCCTCACGAGCTCCTGCAAACTCTTAGCAGCATAGGCGAGGGACACATGAATGAAATAAATTCAGTTTACCTCGTTTCTGCCTAATATGTGTATTTCAAGCACAACCGAGGTAAAGTGAATTTTCAGTTTTTGTCAGTCTCCGCCTGTGCATTGCAGGGGTTTATGGGGATCTGTGCCTCTTGTTGAAGGTACGGTTTACATGCTAAACCCACTCGGTCCCTCTCTCTCTGTGATCAGTGAACCGACATGACCCTTGGCTGTGTGCTTGACCGCATGACTGGGGTGACTTTGTAGTTATGAAGAGGTCTGTCATGACGGCATTCCAGCGAACAAAAAGGCCTCGGGCCGACGTCGGCCGCAGTCGACCCGCGCACGGCCGTGCGCGGGCCAACGTTGGTCCGAAGACTATTTGCTTACTGGATTACGAGGTCCCCGCGCTTATTAGAAATATAAACAGATTTGAAAAGAGCACACATTTTGAAACGGTCACACCCATTTACTTAAGATGATGTCATGAAACATTAGCATATTGTACCAATCTGTCCAAAATAACGGCGCACATAATATCATTTATTTCTTCACGCATGCACAAACGCATACGTTCACCACTTTATGAAGTATAGCTCAGCATGACCAAAGTGTGCAACTGAATATTTGCGCTCACTGTTAATCTTACCGAGAGGCTGTCTAAATCAACGCTGATTCATTGGCTCATTGACTGATCGACAGATATATAGATAGACAGACGGACGGACGGACAGACGGACGGACGGACGGATGGATGGATGGATGGATGGATGGATGGATGGATGGATGGATGGATGGATGGATGGATTTTGTTTGATTTCAATGAAAACTGAAAACTGTGAGCACAAATATGGATTTTTTTGTTTGCACGTCTGCTGTTTTATAGGTAAATTTATCTAAAGCCAAGGTTACTTTCCCCGTAAAAGTACAGCTATCCACATTTTGCAGCTACCGCATTATAAAGAACGTGATATATTTGGACACGCACCGTTACAACACCGCCTTTCTATTTGACCGTAACAAGCAGCAAATTGCCAAGGTAAGGGCTTAACAAAGGCGGCGTCAGCTGCAACGCTTCCACATTTGACAAACTGCAGAGTGAGGTAGATGGACCATGACAGTTCATAGGCAGCACTAAATTAGCTTGGCGTCTTTAGCGGCGTTGGTTGTAACCAATGTAGCCTGATAAACTACGTTGAGAGATGGATCGACTATGATAGTTCAAGGGTAGCACCAGATTAGCTTGGCGCCTATTAGGCGCCAAGCTAATCTGGTGCAACCCTTGAACTATCAAAGTCCATATACTTTCCATACCTGGGGCGTATTTGTCATAGGACGCCTTCCAAATTTGCGAAACGGGGTCCCAGTCTTCAAAGATGTAAACCTTTTCTTTCCAAAGCCAAACAGTTTACAGCCAGGAATTTGGCACAGCGTCGCGTACAAGTCTCGATGTCATTAGATCAGCAGCTACCGTTGAGGTATCATGGTCTATACATAATCCACAGGTGGTGCCTGAAGTGAACCAATTACAAAATGTGCTGGTCTGTGATTTGGACATTACGGCCCTGAGGTCCAAAATCACAGGCCAAAATTTGTGCATGTTTTCTCACGAGCAGTGCCCTACTTTCGTATGGCTTTTACAACATAACAAGACCGTTCTTCTAATCAACTTGACAGGTACATGTACTGCTATGATGTCTTTCAGTTTTAATCCAACAGCTAGGTACAGCTGTGACTATTACTGTTAATATCCAGCGAAGCCGGCAATTCAGGCGACGCCGGGGATTTGAGACGCTGCCTTTGCATGTCACTGTCAGTAGTCGACGGGTGGACGTGTTTGTTTTACGTGAATAACAACAGCGGAAAAACAATGATACATGTCAATATAAATTCTGAAATAAGAAGCAATGCCGTGACACTGTTCTTTTAATTTGTAAACAGTCAAGGTCCTGCGTGTGAAAAGTGTGGTATTTATTACAAAACGTTTTTTTTTTTTTTTTTTTTTTGTATGTCAAATTAGTAACGCCTGCAATGATAAGGATGCATTCCAAAGCGTCTACGGATGGAGATCCAGCGACATCGAAAGGTTTATCAACAGAGAGCAAAAAAAAAAAAACAAACAAAAAAAAAAAAAAACAGACCACGGAAAAAAAATACAGTTTTAACAGGAAGGAGACTTAACTCCACAACAAACTCGGTGCACACAGTGTCCTTGTAAAGTTTAATCATTCGAGACGTGCCGCATCCAGATACGCGGCGTGACGCCGCGTATCCGAATGCAGCACGTCTTGAATGTGTTAAACTGGTATACTAATATTTTTAACATATGGACTTAATTTCGTATTCCCTTGTGTGGTGAGAAAGTGTGAAGACTCTATCCACCAAATATATTTTTTAATAATTTATTTGAAGGACAGATCTTTGAACAAGAGCTAGCTGTGCAAAGCAAGAATACCAATACCATGGATCTACAACAGGAAATGTAGTCAGGTAAAAGACGAATACAACAGAACCTGCTTTGAACAATCACCTTTATTTTTTTGCAAAAAGAAAAAGTGACCTGAAAAGACAGGTACTCTCTTGAAGGGCAAAAAGTGTCAGAAGTCATTAAAGACCATCATTTAGAGTTGACAGCCACCTAAATGATGGTCCTCAATGACAGACGATCTCTTTTAAGGGTGGTCGCTCAGAACAGGTTATGCTGTACATTATAAAAGAGAGAGGGTCTCTTCTGATGAAAATACGACAGGATCCAGACCACAGTGAAACACTAAAGAAGTACGCAAACTGTCTTGAAGACTAAAAATTACATCGGCTGTAAACTCTTCGTACAATTTTGATAGCACAAAAGTCGACAGACGATAGCAAGTCTTCAAACAAGGTTGTCAAACCGCGCAATGAAACGTTTTCGCGAGTTACACAACTGGCAACATTCCACTGGTCACGATATAGCGACAAACGTCACGGTAACACAGTTCAAATCGAGCTGAAATCGAAACAACGGACGTAACCAACTGAATTAAATCAAAGGAACAGGCATAACACGATACAAAATATGTTAGTCATACCTGGCAGTCAACATTTCCGCTCATGACAGCAGTAGAAGCGAGAGAAATACACAAACCCAATCATCACACTTCAGCCATTTCGGCTCCGAAACGCGGACTTCATCAAGAAAACTCTGTCCTTTCCATCACTATGTAGCAAAGGAAGCTCGTCTGCAAGAGGCATAGATCTTCATGGTCCCCCGCAAATGCGGGGCTCATGAAGATCTATGCCTCTTGCTGGTGCATGTACATCTATTTTCTTCAAGCCATGTGGCTCCGTCTGAACGGGACTTCACAGAGACACTTTCGTGTCCTTTCCATCATCATGTAGCAAACAGAAAACTTTCTTGCAAGAGGCACAGATCTTCATGTGCCCCGGCAAAGCGCGGAGACTAATGAGCATCTATGGTCTTGGTGGAATACATTTGTGTACCCGTGCTTCAAGCAGGTTGACTCCATCGGATCGGGACTCAAGAGAGAAAACTTCGTGTCCTTTTCCAGCGTCCTCCTGAGAAGGCCACCCGTGTGCACAGACCATTGCTATAGATCCAGCCTTCGATTCTGAGCTTTTCGTGAAAATCTAAGCTTCTTCCTGGCGTCTTGACGGTGCAATTTACATCCCTTTTCCGCAAGTGGACGAGATCATTGTCGTTCCACATGGGACGGTCCCTGGCAAATATACAGCGGTCGCCAGAACACTGGCTAACATAGCAGGGACATGCAGACTCCGTGAGATGCCTAGTGACGTGACCGGTAAAATGATAAAGCTGTCCGCTGAGAACAGAAGGGTCAGTCAGGAAACCCGAGAAACGAATCAGCAGGCAAACAGCAAAATATCTCTGCTGCTGTTGGCGCAAGACATTAGCACTCTTTTGCGTAGTCTCTGTTGCCTTGAATGTGCAAGCGTGTCCATTCAGATGACGTGCGACCGACAAGAAGTGAAGTAATATAAAGATCCATTCAGGGCATGACCACATCTTGGCGAAAATTCCTTTTAGTTCCAGGCACTAAGATGAGTCTTGCGCGGAATGTCCGGAAAGTGAGGTTATCAGATATGTGTGCTGGTTTGTGATTTTAGACCTTATGGCTTTCAGCCGTAAGGTCCAAAATCACAGACCAGCATAAAATACAACCCCACGTCCCAGGTCTAAAATAACTGAACAGCACACATATAGTTCATACTGAAAGTTAAAAGGTTACACACAGTTTCAACTGCTTAGAACAAAAACCTACTGCTAATAAATCACTTCTATTGCGCAACAAATCGACGGCAAATTATGACTCCCAAACTTACCACAGTGACACTGAAGTCTACCGCTGCGGACTTCCAAATGCGATTACATCGCTACAGGCTTTGAAACAAGGAAGAAAAATTAAAAAAAAAAAAAAAGACGTGCGGTGGCTGTTTAACCGTTGCTGACTCAACACCTAACACATACATGTGTACATGGGTAACGAAACATACGCAACTGAAACGACAAGAAAGATCAAAGTGCACCCTCTCCACACCTTTAGAAACTAGAACTTCTATAAAACAATGCTTTCGGTGGGCATCAGCAAGACAATGCCTTCTCGAAAACCCATCCGAAGCTGACAGAGTAAAAAGAAGACAAGAAAGTGGCAATGAGAAGGGATGGGTCTTTAAAAAAGCATTACATTCGTCAAACCTTGCTGGATAGCAAAGTTCAACCGGCCCGAGCAGGGGTTACTCAGTATGCCCTCGGTGTCCGTAACTGATGACAAACTAGGCCCCAGCCCAGTCCGCCCGACAGCCTCTTCTAACTGCAGGAGCCATAGATTCTCTTGAGGCCCTGCAGCTGCAGGGCCTCATGAAAAGCTATGATTCCTGCTGATCAAGAGTATATCCTGCTTTTCCGCAGATTGAGTGTGCCATCTGGGTTGACGGGGTACGGCTGAGTCTAAAACGTGTGTGCTTTAAGCATTCCGTACAGGCCATTTTCCAAGCGAAGCCAAACTAACCATGTTTGCTATGAGCTAAGAGATCTCAGGCACGCTTTTTCATAATAGGCCTCAATGAAGCAGCGGAAAAAGACTTGCCTAATATCGTGTACAGTGAATAAAGAAATAAACTTCGACGAAGACCGCTTATATTCACGTGTGCGAATGAATAAAACTCGACATACAATTTAATAGACAACGGATTTCCTAACTACCTGACTAGATTAGCTATAATGATTAATACTTACAATGATTAGACATGAGGATGTAACTGGGGAATTTAAGAAAAATGATAATCTATACAGTATATGTGCTGGTCTGTGATTCTGTTCGTTACAGCTCACAGTCGTAAACTTTAAAGTCACATACCGAAAATAACACAATTATTTTGATTTTATTGATATGTATAATTTGTCCAATCCCACTGCCAGGAAAGCAATTCAATCCACCAATGGGTGTTGCCTGATCAGCTTGGCGTCTTGCTGGAACACATATGATTCAATATAAATAAATCAAGACTGAGTGCTCAAGAAGGGTTCCTGATCAGCATACAAAATGCTAGTCACTGCACTCAAGAAAGAGTTACATAAGGTTCGTGACTGACCATGAATGTACACCTGTAAAAGTAGCAGACTAAGCAATATGACCATGACTTCTGGCATTGTGTGCTCGCCTTTGGCCACCGCAGACAATCCTTGTCAAACAACCTTCGTCCAGGCCCTATAAAGGCAATAAAACTGCGACAGGGCTAAAAATGGCCACACCGGGATTTAGTATGAAAGACTTACGCATTGATTCGAGAGTACATATAGCCATTTGACTTCTAAAGCCGAACTGTTCATGCTCAGTGAAACCACTCCGCTCCGCATACATGATTTTTATGGACAAGCTCGACATGACAGAAGACCAGAACAGCACAAGGGTGTCACCTGATCAGCTCATGGTTAGTACCTGGTCCTCTATTTATGAGTTTAAATCTCAAGCATGTGGCACAGGAAATGACAGATTACAAATGTAAACCCTTCCTGATTTTGTTACTACAAAAAATTTCAGTCTCATTGGTTACATGAATCAGAATGGATGGACGGACAGATAACTTGAATGGATGGACGGACGGATGGATGGATGGATGATTGGACAGACGTATGGATGGATGGGTAGATGTATGATTGGTTGGTTGGCTGACCACTGGTATTTCGAAGTTAGTTCAGTATGCTCAGTGTGTGTCCGTATGTGAGGACAAATTTGGTAAATCCAGCGCCAAAGCCAACAGCCACTTCCATATGCATAGATTCTCGTGAAATTGTCCAAGCACAGGAAGCATAGATTCTCAAGAGGGCCCTGCAGCTGCAGGGCCTCATGAGAATCAATGTCTCCTGCTGACCGATCCGAATGGTCTACTACCATTCCTCAGATTGGCAGTGCGTCATATGGATTACAAACGGAAGGACAAACGATGGGACTGTGGACATACGGGCTAATGGATGAGTTGGCCGAATTGACTGACCTACTGACACATGACCTGACTGAAGGAAGTCACGCAAGAAACTACAAGTCTGTTAAATCCAACAATTAACCTAACCGACAGGTTTGGTTACAAGCGGAGAGCGGTCACGCCTGCGTTTAAGTGTTTGCGCGATGTTGTCAAACACTTTGAACAGTGCGTTTCGGCCAGCAACAGACTGCGGCTCATTACTGAAACCGAAGCTTAAATCTACAAGTCTCTGGTTAAAAAAGGCACTTTGCTTGAACGATGAGAGAGAGAGAGAGAGAGAGAGAGAGAGAGAGAGAGAGAGAGAGAGAGAGAGAGAGAGAGAGAGAGAGAGAGAGAGAGAGAGAGAGAGAGAGAGAGAGAGAGAGAGAGAGAGAGAGCACTCAACAATGAAAATGTAATAAACTATTTTTTTATAACTAGCAGTATACAAAATATGGGTATGCACACACACATTCTTTACACTGGGGCGGTCCGTGGCGCAGCGTTAAAAGCGCCTACCACCAATGCAAGATGCAAGAGGTGTGAGGTTCGATACCCCGCCGGTTCCGGCGTCGGACTTTTCTCCACTAGTAAGTGTCACCATTAATTCGGGCGGACCATCTGGGGTTCTTTCTCCGGGTACTCCGGCTCTTTCCTCCCCCACGAATTTGGTATTAATTTTAGTCCAGTTAATCAAATTTAAAAAAGATATAAAAAACGATTTAAATTTCCAAAAATTTCAATAGCTCGCTTGAGCTTGCCCTTAGCACCACGTGAATGTTCTGTGTTTATGTACAGTGTGTGAGGGAATGCACGTGATTCGCGTGAGCGTGCTTGTTGGGTTCAGCTCGCGGCTTTGTCCTGCGCATTGAGTTATATTATAATTATGAGAAATGTGCCATATAAATACTATGTATTATTATTATTATTATTACACTGTTATTTAAACAAGTTAGCTAGTTAGAGAAATCATAGCTAAATTGTTTCCTCTTTAAATTCTCTCTCTCATTTTCATACACGCAATTACAAATAACAAAAGCCATAAAATACACGTACAACAATTACGCCGCAATTTATGAGGAGATTGATTGATTGATTGTACGTTGCTTAACTTCCCGACAGCAACAAGGCTTTTTTAGGACGTGCCTGCACTGCTTGTGAAAAAACAAACCCAAACTAAACAGAATATTGAATGTATGTCGCCAGCCGGTCCAATACGTTAAATAAACCTACGACATGGGGCCTAAATAAAGGTAAGACCATTTAGCAACACACATCCAATATCAAGAGCTACAGGCAGCGCAGACAGTAGGGAGAGTTTTAAAAAAGGAAAATACAGGTGAATGGACCAAGGGTAGACAGAAACACATGCCCCAGAATCGGAAAGGAAACCCACCCTGTGGGGCTGACCAGGGTGACCCTGAGAACTAAAAAGTAGTTAACCCCACCCAAGTCCCCCAGGGCAGACCCGGGTGGGGGAATTTATGAGGAGAGACCGAACACAACGTAAGAGGAAATAAAATTTAAGATCTACAAAAATAGCGCTAAAAAGAGTGTGGTTGTGCCGTCATGGGCTAGCGGGAAAGGCAGGAGGTACTTTCATGAACTTCATAATGCTTCGTCTTCGCCAAGCAACCGAACTGTGGGTTACAAAATATGCTCATAAAAATTCATTCACGCGAAAGAAAGGGGACAAGGTCAGGACAAAAGCACAGTGCCAAAGTTCAGGATGACCACAAAAGTCAAGTCACAGAGAACTGCTAGTCGTCAAAGCAATGTATATCTGGGACTCACTTCTGCCGTTTTATGGCAAAATGCTAGTATGTCCTTTTTAAGTTAAAGCGAGATTGTCACTGTTATACAATGCAAAACCCCGCCTTTCAAAAACAAAAAAGAAAGAAGGACATACTGGTTTTTGCCATATAACGGCAGATTTTAACCTAAGTAACACTGATTTTCTGCGACCCTATGCTCTACACGGAGCGACGTGGACTAAAGGAAATAAGTTACAACTTTAACTCTTTCAGTGCCAGTTGACGCAGACAGGATTTGTGCATTCTTCTTTAATTCAACGCCTGAGAGTTCAGGCCGTCCAAGAAACTTGGATGCAAAGCGGTGTTAGCAAGAGGCATAGATCCTCATGAGCCCCCGCATATGCGGGGGCTCATGAGGATCTATGCTTCTTACAGTTGGTGACTGGCATGGTTCTGGCATGGTAAGAGTTAATCCTATTACGGCCGGCAAAAACGATCCAAACTGCAAGAGGCAAAGAACCGCATGAGCCCCCGCAGATGCGGGGGCTCATGGGGTTCTTTGCCTCTTGCTGAAATTTGTCATGCATATGGAAAGATGGGATTATTCGGTACTGAATTTGCCATGCTTTCAGACACAATTCTGCGTCCGCTGACAGTGAGGGGGTTAAAAGGCGTCGATAAAGACTTTGTACCAGCAGTAGGAAATGGATTTGTGTCTATTCTAGTGCAAGAGTAGTTCCACGTCAGTTTGGTTGTTCGCCAGGTTGCTATTGATTGTTTGTGTGTGTTCGCATAACTGAAGCAGGAAATAGCTGGCAACCAAAATATAACAAGGAACTAAGGAAATGACCACAGTACAGATAACACCATTTCAAAATGTAATGGTTTCAAATTCACATTTACAAAATGCATCGAGGAAAAAAAAAACACGTGAAAACAAGATACGACAATGTAACTCGCGTTACACGCTGACATATCCGTCCGGCCCAAACCAAGGCCTCAAAACGATAGTCAACAGTACACTTCTAGCAATAGTTCAATTACCTCTCTTTATGACGATGTGTCGTTTTGACACTTAGATCTGATGGTCTTGAACTTAGGTGGTGTATGTTTGCACAAAGTCGTGAAGTCAAACGCCTAACACGCATACGTGCCTCAATTTGTTCTGAGCTAATTTGACCAGACTAGTTCCCACAAGACCATTTATCAATCACATACTGACAGAAAGAAGGGTTTTCCTCTCCAACACTGACGTACCACTTATCGATTATTTGTTAGGGAAGACACTTATGAGTAAGCGTGTGTGAATGCAACCTACAATCAGTCGAGTGTTGCTTGACCTCACTGGGACAAATGCGTTACCTTCGAACAGTTAGCTATGAGAATCAATAGCTGACAAGCAAGAGGCATAGATTCTCATGAGCCCCCGCAAAATGCGGGGGCTTATGAAAATCTATGCCTCTTGCAGATTTGACGTCACTAAGTAGCACTGCTGTTGGGATGATTTCGTTGTCTACTGAGGTGGTGAGATTTAAGAATACAGGTTATTGTAAATGGGGCAAGCAAAAGAAATACATTCTCATGAGCCATCACACCTGCGGGGTGCTCATGAGAATCTATGCATCTTGTAGACGGCATGTTATCGCTATCGCGCTCTTACTGGGAAAAAGGCGTTACCTACAAGAGCTGAGATTTGACTACAAGGTGTGAAGCTGATTAGACAGAAGGTGATGACACTGCCAGCGGGACAGCGACTCGAGAGGCACCTGAGTTAGTTTGACCCCATTGCGAGTGAGTGACTAAATGTTTATCTACTGAGCCGGTGTAAATCTGCAACTGTACATTTATGCAATTTAAGTAAGCGACAAGACGAAGGCAATCAACTACACACACAACTGTAAATTTCTATATTTAAAAGGGTTCACCCCTTAGCTGCCGGGGCAAAGCGAACGCTACCCAGATACAAGAGACATAAACCTTCCTGACTGCGGGGGTTCATGAGGATTTATATCTCTTGTTTGTCGTATGCATATTGTTGGTCCCATTGTCGCACGCAAATGTCGATCACTGTGCCGTCAACTTATTCAGTATTTCAGACAGCGTCGTTTCTTGTGGGGCATGACAAAGTAAAGGGGCTGGTAACACCTTTCGCTAAACTGGAACTACAGGTAAAACTCACCTTTCGTGTCTTTCTTCAACTTTCCCTTGTAGTTCTCATTTTCTTTCGACCGAGGCCTGTCGAGTTCTTTGGCGCGTGACTTCCCGGCGTCACCAGCGCGTGACTTCCCGGCGTCACCAGCGCGTGACTTGATGGGGTCTGGGGTTCGAGACCGCTGTAGCCGGGAGGAGGATGATGATGAAGAGGACAAGAGGTTAAGGGTATCCACGGACCCCGCCCTGGACACGGGCTGACTGCTGCTGGCGGTGCGAGATGACGGTGCGCGTACGGCGGTGCTTTGCGGGGGAAGTTCTGGAACACAAAAAGAAATACGCATCATTAAGCCATTCAGTCCCGACTCTTTACAAGAGGCGATGAGTCGACCATGATAATTCAAGGGTAGTGACAGGTTAACTTGGCGCCTGATGGCGCCAAGCTAACCCGGCACTACCCTTGAATTATCATGGTTGACCCATTTCCTGCGAATGGTACACAGTCCTTAGGTGACACAAAATCTGACGCTAAGACAGAATGTAGTGATGACATTAGACTTTTGACAAAATTTGGGAAATGAGGCCGTGGGGTTATTATGGATGGATGGATGGATGGATGGACGGACGGATGGATGGATGTCCAGACATCTCGAAAACACACCAATCTAAACCTTTACAATCACTCAAGCCAATGTAAATTTTCGTCTTGTTCGGAAAACATAAACACTGGTTGCACAGATAAAGTGTATCTATCATATAAATGAGCAGTTAATATATAAACACAACAGACAGAACAGATGATAGATCCTCAGATAAGACAGAATGTAATGATAACGTTAGACGTTTTCAAACACAGAATGACATCAGCATGTGACGTTAGCAAAGAACTGGATCACGGTTAATCGCACACTGGCTGTATCCCTCGATACGAAACCGCTGACAGCAGTAGCGAATCGTTAGAGACAATCAGTGGGGGGGTTAATCTTTATGAACAAGTCATGAAAATAACAAAATGCCAGGACGCACACATTAATGTTCCTATCAAATTCGCACACTTACAAATGTACTCGACAGACTGAAGTATCGTCCAAATTGCATGCAAACGAGTTGCTCCACAACTTACACACGTATAATATATCTGTGTCAAAGGGATCAAAGTGATTACATCAATATTTGGCCTACTCCTTGACCGACTTGTGCCGCCAAACTTTCCAGCTTACGTTAAGTTTCTTGCCGACTTAATGCGTCAAAGTATAATGTCGACACGAAACAGAAAGCCAAAGTCATGGCTGACGTTCCTCGACCTGTACCTGGCTACAAGGTGTGCTGGCCTGTGATTTTGGACCTTACGGCTGAAAGCCCTAAATCCAAAATCACAGACCAACACACAACTGTCAACACAGTCACCAAAAAATAACGGCGACTAGTTGGATTACAGTGCAGTCAAAGGCCTCAAGCTTTAGATCCCTGTAACCTTCTCTACGTGAATGGTACAGATTTAAACATAAATACATAGAGGACTTTAGCAAGAGGCACAGATTCTCACGATCCACTGCTGACGCAGGGGCTCATGAGAATCTATACCTCTTGCAGATGTAGTAGCTGGATTATAGGGTTCACCGGATTATAACGTACAAGGTATTTACAAGCGAGCCAATGATACCCCAGGCGTTATAACAACAGTGAGCGAGCTGGCGAAATCGCGCGATCCCAAACATGATAATTATGGACGAAAGCCAAAGCAAGATTACTCTGTAGTCATAAGCTAACAATGTATTAGTGCGGAGTATATATCTAGTGGTTTCCTGATGAGTTAAAATTTTATTTGTGGGTCTCGATGCACACTGGCGTACGTAAAACTGTAACGTAAATATTTTTTGTCAGTTCACCTCTGGAATCAGACTGTTCATTTTCTCCACCAATATCGGCTTCGGCCGTTCTTCAAATTAACTCCCCACACCCGGGTCTGCCCTGGGGGACTTGGGTGGGGTTAACTACTTTTTAGTCCCCAGGGTCACCCTGGTCAGCCCCACAGGGTGGGTTGTCCCCTCTATTCTGGGGCATGTGTTTCTGTCTACCCTTGGTGCATTCACCAGTATTTTTTAAAAAACTCGCCATACTGTCTGCGCCGTCTGTAGCTCTTGATATCGGATGTGTGTTGCTTAATGGTCTTAGGTTTATTTAGCGTATTAGACCGGCTGGCGACATACATTCCATATTCTGTTGTTTTTTTTTTTTTTTTTTTTCACAAGCAGTGCAGGCACGTTCTGAGAAAGTCTTGCTGCTGTCGTTACGTTAAGCAATGTACAACCAACCAACCAATCAAATTAACTCATTTAGCCACGACAGCGAGAAAACTGATCGCCTATAATGGTCTAAGGTTGGCGCCTGAATACTTTGGCGCTTATGGGCACCAAGCTATTTTGGCATCACCCTTGTACTACTATGGTCAATCTGTCTCCTGCACTGTAATGTTGTCTCAGATGACAACTCACAAATTTGAGGAAGTCGATATTAGGGCACAATGGGTTAACTCTTAAACTCCAAGAACTAAATGACTTCCATTCTGGGAGTTTAAGAATTAATGGTGTTATTGAGAATATTTTTTTTGTTGTTGTAAACCATGAATCTATCACCTACACAGTCTGATAGGCTTATATTGTAAACCCCATGGACTGTGCAATGTTGTACGGTAATAATTTGGTTGTAAGTCTACGAATGTGTGACTAATTCTGACACCATTCATTGCCCATGGTTTAGTATACTTCTGCACTGAAAAGGATCACGCATAAAGAGATTATCCCAGTGTCAGCGCATTCTTGTTCAGGGCTCGGCGACAGCTACGTGTGGCGCGGCCGTTAGGACACCTTCAGGAGGCTTTACGCTTGGCTTGGAAACAAAAATGGAAGTAGATGAAACCCCTTAACCCCCTTGTGCATGCAAGAGGACATTTACCCCTTCAATGCCAGTGGACGCAAAAGTATGTTTTTGAAAGCAGGGCAAACACAACAACCAACAATCCATGAAATACGGATATGAATGGGGTCGCAAGAGGCAAAGAACCTCATGAGCCCCCGCATTTGCGGGGGCTCATGAGCTTCTTTGCCTCCTGTAGTTCGATGGTGTTCGCATGTTTCTGACAGTGAAGGTGTTAAGGAGTGTTAAATGGTGTAGGCGAAATGTAAGTCAGGGATAGCTTTGGCGTGAAGTTGACGTTTTTTTTACCACTGTGTTTTTTTCGCCCACTTCCTGTGTAAGACTCTTTCAAACTGGAGATGAATGAAATACCTAAACGCTCTAGTGCATTCAAATTATGTGAATATGTGTAAGCAAAATATAGTGACATACAGATGCAAGCCCTTCCCAAAAAGATTTTTTTCTAGCACTTTTGCAAAGAAAAAAATTCAATGTGGCAGTTGAAGTGAGTCCAACGCTCTCACTTCAAGCATTCATCGCGCCGAAAGATGAATCGACTATAGCAGCTTTTGATTTGCTTGGCGCCAGGAATGGTGCACGACTAGTAACAGAATATACACAGAAAGAGCGACAGACTAGCGTACGAAATAAAACAGTAGCTTGGTCAAGTTCAGTTCTTCTTGTCGTAACGGTACTGTCTATTCTAAGAGCAGTCAAATGTTTTATTTTTTCATCCAAAGCGCGTTTTCTTTCTTTGCTGTTTACTTAATAACTGGTTATCCTGATGCCACCAATGGTGACGATTTAGAACTGCCTGTAATCTGTCATTGTCATGGTCGATTAATCCTCCGCATCTTGTACTCAGTGCTTGGCACAGGAAACAGAATATACCCCCATCTGGCTTTGAAAATACAGGGACTAGCCTTTAAATACAACAAATATCTACTTGGCATACAGTTTGGCCGACAAACTTTGGCAATAGGCTTCACTGGTTTTCAAGTTAACGTTCACAAACAAGGACTCCCCGAACTTTTTATTTCTAAAACCAACGAAATCTGGAAGACAAAACAAACGTGTAAAACCTGAGACAGTCGCAAAAGTAAAACCTGGATGACCGCCTTAAATCCAAGAACGCTAGTGGAGCGAGGCTCTGCAAGTGCAGCTGACTTCTGCAAGAGGCTTAAATTCTCATGAGCCTCTGCGGCTGCAGGGGCTCATGAGAATCTATGCCTCTTGCAGATATTTGGATGGGGCCTTGATAGGAAAAAGGGAATGTAGATTCACAGCATTCCCAATGTAAAAGCATGTCGTAGGCGGCGTGACATGGGTATTATTTAGTTCCTAACACTCTTGTAAAGAAAAACCGCGTGTGCACGCTGCGCAGATCCTCATGAGCCCCAACACACAAACGAAATAACCAGTCTCTACAAGCGGAATAGATCCTCATGAGCTCCTACAAAATTTCGGAAACTCAAAGAGGGACCTTCGGCTTTATTTTTTAGCCTCATTTACATGCGTGGGTGCCAGGCATATATGTGTACCCTAACAAAACAAACCTGCAAAGAACGAGCCCACTGAGTTGTATAGATCCCCCTGAAGCAGGCAACATAGCAAACACAACCTGATAGTAAACACAACCTGTCTGTAAGGGGGCATAGCTCCTCAATTATCCCCGCAGTCTACAGGAGCTTGTAAGGACCTCCTATACCTTCATCTCACACTGGTTGTCTCCCTCGATTCGCTGCCGACATCGGCGGCAGCGAATCGAGGGAGACAACCAGTGTGCTATAATCTTCATTGTTCTCAGAAATTCGCCGACCCCTTGATGGCTTTACTTTGAATCCGTGTTCCTCAGTACTGACTGGGTGACAAGGGTGTTCAGTCTTTCGATGTTAGTAAAATGCTGTTGATGGACTGTCGAGTAAAAAAGCATGGTGATGTTGACACGTTCTATGGCTTTTCCCGCAATGTTCCAAGTCTCAAGCTGTGCAATAAAACCTGCTTACCGGGCCAAACTTTACAAGGCTAGATGTCAAAATTATGTGTGCTGGTTTGTGAAACCTGTAGACTTCGAATCATATTTTGAGATAAAATACAATAGTTTCCTTTATTGTCCTATACCCTAAAGGGGAAAATAAAGTATTTTGTATCTGTTTTCCTGGCATATTATCTTCTGGTAAGGATACTAGGTGAGTGCAGTTAAGAATCACCTAGACATCTTTACCCGGCGTCACAAGTTTTCTCAACGGATGCATGTCCAGAAGGCCTCATAAAACTAAGGCAAAAATCAGACCAGGCGAACTTGTTGAGTTTCATCCTTATAGTGGTGACTATTCCAAAACCATCTAATACATTTTCATTAACCACTTGTCTGACTGTACACAAATCAAATATATACATACACTATGAGTACACACTGCTGATCTGTTATCTTGGACCTCATGACTGTAAGCCGCAAGGTCTACAATCGCAAACCAGCAAACACTTACGATATGACTGGAAGAGCGCCAAGAATTGGGGTAAAAAGGTGACAAAAGATGTGTCAACAACGGGCATAAAAGCGGTCGTATGTAAACTACATGCACACCCACGGATTAGTACGTCGATCTGAGGACATAAAGGATGCCGTTCTAAGCCTGCAAGAGGCATAAATTCTCATGAGCCCCTGCGATGCAGAATCTATGTCTCTTGCACATGGAAAAGTCTGCAAGTAGGGCTGTATATTGCTTCACGGACACGAACGAATGCAATGCTACTTGCAAAACGCCGAACGAGCAATTCATTGGCAGACCATGGTCTCTACGAGTCTGTTATTCCTCGGACATATAAAAATCACATGCCTCATTAACTCTATTA
Source organism: Semisulcospira habei (assembly GCA_036245525.1). Classification (NCBI taxonomy): domain Eukaryota; kingdom Metazoa; phylum Mollusca; class Gastropoda; family Semisulcospiridae; genus Semisulcospira; species Semisulcospira habei. The sequence continues at coordinate 55,244,845 of BTPG01000008.1, forward strand.
TTGGGCAGATATCTCTATTAATGGATAGAAGTCTATCAGGGGAAATATGTGAGGGGTCCAGAGTCGATAAACCCAATACACAAATCGGACGATTAATTAAATAATGTGATTAATTGGTAAAACTCAAGTCTACCGCTTGTGCCCGCGAGTGCACTGTAACTGACCGCCCACTGGATTCCAACGAAGTGACCGATCTCCAAATGAACATGATACAAGCGGTAAGTCAGTTTCTACTCAATGAAAACAGAAAATTATTAACAGTATGAAGCTCAAGTAGTTTTAGCTTTAAAGGTCCACTACCGCCATAACTGTTCGAAGATACACTTCTGTTACAGATGGTTACGAAACGCTGCACACAGTTCTAGCTATGACTCATTTAGACACAGGCCAATCCAGTTCAGCACACGTCTTCTTTATATCAAATAACCCGACAATGACTGCACTCCGTTCTATAAATACAACGCTTTCAATACGAGAAACAGCTCAAAATTGATTGACATACTAATGACTGCGCAGAATAAATAAGCGCGATTATGCGTGCGCTTTTGCGGCGTGTACCAACTGCTGTTAAAGTTCATTATGTGTGTCGACTGACAAGGCATAACAAACACAATGGTGCTGAAAGGTGTCTTCAGATTTATGCGTAACGGTACTTTAATGCCTTCTTGTATCATGAAAAACTAACACAAGTTTTGAGTGAAGCCAAAAGCAAAACGGAAAAAAAAACTAAGTACAGCTATGCCTCACCATAAATAAGAGAAAGCTTGAAATGTGTTTATGAAACCTGACTAATAAGAGAAGAAAAACACTAAACACGACGTATCCAATTCTAGATCCCTCTTCACCCGAACAGGGCTTTATGAACAAATTCAACTTTTCTTTTAATGAAACTAAAACGGCCCTTTTACGGCTCGTAAAACAAAACACGTACGTTACAGCAGAAACCGCCCATTCATTATGCACAAATCGACTTCAAAGTATCAGTGAACCTACCTGTTTAAAGCTTGATTAGGACTTCAAGTCAAGTCATTCGAATCACACCTAAGTCTCACACACCTTGACCAAAACAGCATTTGGGGACAAACCCTAAAACAACACAAGGCAGGCATGTTTAATGTTTAATTCATAGCGTGGGAAGCTAAAATAACTCAGTGTTAATCCGCCGCTGCCCATCGTCATGTGTCCTTAAAACAATGAAAGATAATCCATTTAGATCTGGGCCTGAGAAACATGGGGCCAGCAAGAGGCATACATCCTCATGAGCCCCCGCTGAAGCGGGGGCTCAAGAGGATCTATGCCTCTTGCAGCTGGATTGTATTTGCCGCGTCCTGGCAGTAAACGGGTTAAAACCTCCTATTTACTGCTGCATGGTAAAACACATGAATGACGCAGGAACGTGAAACAACTTTTTCAACATCATGTCGTGAAAGGCAAAAGACAGCAAGTCCATTTACATGAACAGCAAGGTTTTCATTGCAATTGAGTGAAAATCTCGCTTTTCATAAAATGGAATTACTGCCGTTTGCATTACAGGGCAGATGTACTCCCACACTTCAGGTGTGCGTTCGGCAGTTGACATTCCCACGAATCCAATAAAAGCTGTTCCGTCTCTACAAAGATATTACACAGGGCCTGCACACTGACGGATAAGATGTGGTGAGAAACCTGAGAATGCTGTTCGAAGAAGAGAGCCACGGACACCATACACTTGATCGCCCTATGGGCAGAGGTGTGGAGAAAGGCAGCGGATGCTGGTCAGACTTGACAGTAAATTTATGAGAGATCCATGGTAAACAAGATCCGTGTTAGTACGATATTGAAAGAATCTCCGGGGACACTTGTAATGGGTTGGGTGGAGCGCGTATCCCAAACGATAAGATTCCACCTTGAAGTGAACTAACCTGAACCCTTTAGTTTCTAAAACCAAAACAACCAAAACAGAGACCGTTAACCCTTTGGCTGTCGGTAGCGGGATTTGTCGCGATGATTCCTGCAACTGCTGCCGACAACCAAAGGCTTAACAGTCTCTGTATCTGCTGCTCTGGTTAACCTCTGCCGGCTGCCAAAGGGTTAACGAAGACGGAAAAACGAAACACTCACCTGATTAACTGTTACTAGACATCGACGAATGATATAAAATGAAGCGTACTCCTCATGCGTCCTTTCACCATGAACAGTTAATCCCGCAGTGATGTCGCCGACATAGCGTGACAAATACGATGTAAACGATCTAAAAATGTTGTCATACCGTGACATAACGTGATACATTGAGCAGTTAATTATTTCCGATGAGGCAATAAATTCCACACGGATTACTTCACATTGCACATCAAGTTATCGATCGTTACTGCGGTTTAAAAACACCACGGCAACTGAGTCGCCAGTCTAAGAATAGGACATGACACAGATAATATTTTCCTCAAAGCAAAAAAAGTGGATGACACAACAGTGGTAACAATGGTTGTCTCCCTCGATTCGCTGCGCTGATCAGCGCAGTGAATCGAGGGAGATAACCAGTGTGAACAGTGGTTTAAAACTGAAATACCTTAGTTTAGTTTTACTTTCACGAAACATTGTCGGACGAAACCTAAGTTGAACTAATTTTTATTATAAAAAACACGTCCTAAGGTTTTGTCCGACTATGGTAAACTCAATTTCAAGCCAATATTAGTCATTTCTTTTCTGAGGTCCTCATTATAGTTATTACCTCAGCCACAGGACATGAGTGTGACACAGTAAACGTTTATCCTTAGCTCATTCGAGACGTGCCGCATCCGGATACGCGTCACTAAGCCGCGTATCCGAATTAAGCACGTCTCGAATGTGTTAACACACTAAACAACATACAAAGCACTGTCTGCTACACCATTCATATGCTCTACCTGTGACCATGGAAGTCGGGCAAAAGGTACGGTGACGTCAATTTCTAATCCTTATTTCTCACCCTCTGTTGGGCTCCTCATTTCTTCAAAATAAATGTGACACTAAATAAATTCCTTCAGCAAACACACACAATAAAACACAAACACCGTCTTCTACTGCGTTCAATTTCCCTACCTGTAACCACCGAAGTCAGGCGAAAGGTAAACGTGAACTCAAATTTTAATCACCATTGGTCACCCTCTGCATTTGCTCCACATTTCTTCAACATAAGATTCTTCGTCTTTTTTAAAATAAGCCTCTTCGTCTCTTCAAAATAAGTGTGACAGAAAAAAGTCTTTCTTTAGTTTAGCGAATGTACACAAAATAACACACAGCTTGCATTCATGAGGAAGCTAACTGCTGTCAGTCCACGCCCCCTACAACATGACATGTTTAGTGGTAAGGTGCTGTCACATTGACTATGGCAGTTCATACCTCTCACGTCCCAACGCCAACTGTCATTCCCTTTCATGTCAATGGGAATTAATTGACTCACGTTTTCGAATCATCTGAAGAGCAATGGAACAAGAAGTCCTAGACGTCAGCCCAGAAGTTGCGCATAACCCAAGTCGTTGCGATGCGATTCAAATTGATCAAAGACAAAGTAATCTTTGAGTGCTACAGCACTCTTAACTCATGGTGCCCGAGGTACGAAATATCCACATTTTGGAGTTGTCCTCTGAGGACTGCATTACAATTCAGGAGAAAGATCGACCATGATAGTTCAAGGGTGGTGGCAGAATAGCGTGGCGCCAAGCTATTCTGCCACCACCCTTGAACTATCATGGTCGAGCCATCTCTTGTTGTGGTGTGTCGCGGGCAGAATGTGTTATAAGAACAAGATAATAACTGCGTCACATAAAAAATTCGATTAGCGTTGCGCGTTCAAAACAACTCAAAGGTAGTGCCTGATCAGCTTGGCGCTAATCACGCACTACCCATGAGTTACTTAGTTACTGAAGTTTAACGCCGTGAAATCAACGAAGAATATGTCACGGAATGGGAACTTCAGATCTTCCCACGAACCTTCAGCTTTCATGATCCATCTATCATTGCTGGCACAGGATGAGAAAGTATCATGCCTAATATGCAGGTGAAGTTGAACTCGTTGGTACAGGTTTTCCCATGACTGACAAATGTACAAAGGCACACCGTTATTACTGAATAGAGACGCACACAAAAGCGGCCGAGAAATACCGGTTAAAATGTGCGACTGACTGGAATGCCAAGCAACGACCGTTTAAACGCTAAAGAACTTCAGGACACTACGCTTGTCAAATTTAAAAAGCGGTCATGTGATTAAAAACGGGCTTATTTAAAATTCAAAATGACTTGTACACACATATAATGCCGCACGAAATGGCTAGGAAAAGCAATTTTTGATAGTCTACAGGTGCAAAGGAATATTACTTCATGTCTCAAATAAAACCTTTGAAATTTCACCTACGTCTCCAAACGTTTTTGTGCATGAAAAGAGGCATTTGTAATTCAAAAGGGCATGAAAATGTCAGTTAGCCAAAAATATCCGTATATAATTAAAATAGCCAACAGCTGGTGCAGTTAAGTGCATTTTATATGTGGATGTGAGAACTATATTGCATCGTATCTGCTTAAATCATTTAGCCCGACGGCCGTATTTCCCCAAAATTGGAGGCGTCATCTAATGACTATGCACCAGTTGCAGGAGATGAACCGACCATGATAATTCAAGGGCAGTGCCGGATTAGCTTGGCGCCAACCGGCGCCAAGCTAATCCTTGGCACTACTCTTGAATTATTATGGTCGACCCATCTCCTGCTGTAGTGCGTCAGGGGTGAATGGGTTAATCATTGAACATTAAACGACTATTATTTGCACACCAGCTGAACATTTGCATTGCATAATTATGGAAATGCCGACAGGCGCGGTTAATCCCTATGAACTCGCAGTCATCGGTACTGTAAACAGTAATAAATAATAATAATAATTACGGTATTTATAATGCGCTTATCTTATAATAATTATACCTCTAAGCGCGCACTCACAACTCGCGCACGCATGCGCACGCTTTAGACAACGACTCACGTACCACAAAATGGTGAAATACATTGCGACAGTCAGCTTTTGTGGGGAGTGTGGTGATATAGTGCTAGAACTGTTGAAAGAGGTGAGTTTTGAGGGCGGACTGAAAGGAGGAGAGAGAGTCTTTCTGACGGAGAGAGAGTGGGAGAGTGTTCCAGGTGGATGGACCATAAACTGAGAAGGAGCGGGGGCTGAAAGTGCTGAGTTTGGTGCGGGGAATGTGGAGACGGAGAGGGTCGGAGGCGGAGCGGAGGGAGCGGGAAGGAGTGTAGGGATGAAGTAAGTTGGAGAGATAGGCAGGAGCGCAGTTGTTCAGGGATTTGTAGCAGGGAGACAGAATATTGTATTGGATGCGTTGTGAGATGGGAAGCCAGTGAAGGAGTTTGAGCAGGGGAGTGATGTGGTCGGATTTTTTCTTTCTGAGGACGAGGCGGGCAGCATTGTTATGGACGCGCTGGAGAGTGAAAGTGGTGGAGTGAGGGAGGCCGGAAAGGAGAGATTTGCAGTAGTCGATGCGAGATAGGATGAGAGAGACAGCAAGTTTGGTGGCAGCTTCGGTGGTGAGGTATTTTCTGATCTGACTGATGCGGCGGAGGTGGAAGTAGCATGCCTGGGCAGTGGCGGAGACGAAGCTGTTCATGGTAAGAGAGGAATCAAGGATAACGCCAAGGTTTTTGGCCGAGTCACTGAGGGAGATGGGGGTGCTGTCGAGTTGAAGGTGGAGAGAGGGAGGGAGCTGGGAAAGTTTCTGGCGAGTGCCTACCAGCATGGCTTCCGTTTTGTCGTCGTTCAGTTTAAGCTTGTTTGCTGTCATCCAGTTTTTCACGTCTTCATAGCAGTCAGCCGTGCGAGTCAGTAGTGACTGATAGTTGTCGAGTTTGTCTTTGTCTAGTAGTTGTGAGTCGTCAGCGTAGAGGTGGTGGCGTATGTGGTGAGACTGTATGATGTTGGACAGGGGGGAGGTGTAGAGTGTGAAAAGGACCGGGCCCAGGACGGACCCCTGTGGTACTCCGCAGGAGAGCGTGACTGGGTTGGAGGAGACGCCGTCGATGGTGACGGACTGGTGTCTGTCGGAGAGGTAGGAGAGAAACCAGGAGTGAGCAGAGTCAGTGATGCCAAAGGAGTGACGAAGGCGGTGGAGGAGAATAGAGTGGTCTATGGTGTCGAAGGCGGCAGAGAGGTCGAGTAGCGTAAGAAGGGAGATGTTGCCCGAGTCGGTAGAGAGAAGCAGGTCGTTTAAGATGTGTAGAAGGGCTGTTTTAGTGCTGTGGTGTTTGCGATAGGCAGACTGGAAAGGACTGAGGAGGTTGTTGTCGGCAAGGTGGAGGTTGAGCTGGTTGAGAACAACCTTCTCAAGAAGCTTGGACAGGAAAGAGAGATTGGAGACTGGGCGATAGTTTTTGAGTTCGTTTGAGTCGAGGTTGTGTTTTTTGAGGAGAGGACGGACGATGGCGGACTTGAAGATATCAGGGACTGAACCGTTCTCTAGAGATGTGTTGATGATGTCGGTAATGAAGGGCAGAAGTTTTGGAAGGCCGTCCCGGTGGAGAGAAGCTAGGAGGAGGTCTAGTTCGCAGGTTTTGAGAGGCATGGACTTCATGGTCTTGAGGACTTCTTCCTGAGAGACGGGGCGGAAGGACGAGAGGGGGGTGCCGGAAAAGGGGGTGTCGGGAGGGCAAGGAGGAGAAGGCAGAGAGTCGAGTGTGTTGCGCAGAGTTTGAATTTTGTCGGAAAAACAGTACCGGTGACTGCATGCACAAGTCGGTTAACAAGCATCAAACAATTTTAAATCCTATGTCCTATGCACACCTGAAATGACCAGACTAGGGATGAATGAGGACACATCATAATCGTCTAATCTGGGTCTCAAGAATGGGGCACACCGTATCTGGTGTGAAGGCCGATAGACGCAATTAATTTAAAAAAACAAAATCACATAGAAATCCTAATACATATATTTTGTTCATAAGTATATGTATTTAATAGGATCTCAAAGGCTAATAACGGCCATTAAAATGAAGGAATTGATCTCAGAATTTAAAACTACAACATGACGAAGAAACACATTATGTTCCTTATGAGTAATTTTGTTCCAGGAATGGATTAAAAATATTCAGTCAACGTGACCTCATTTACTGGGTCCATGACTGCACAGAATGTTAGGTAAGCATTTTCCACTACAGATATATAAGAAGTACTGCACTCTCGTATTTGTCTGAATTAAATTGCACGAAATCATTTTTTATAGTCTAGATCAATCATAGCAGTTTTCAGACATCCTAGACATGACACGACTTATATCACGCTTCAAGGTTGAGCTAGGTTGAAATTTCAATTTTAAAAACAAGTAAGCTGTAAAAATTATAACCGCAACAAAGCCTTTCTTTGTAGTAGTATGCTGCAATATAACTGACTTCCTTAGACTGAGTGTGATAGATGTATAAAAAATAAAGGGCACGCGTTTACTTCATGACTAGATGACGCTCTGTTGGCTTCCCATCTAGCCGGATCCTTCCATCTGCAAGAGGCGTAGAATCGCATACGTCTTATAAATCTTTATTATTATTATTATTATTATTATTAATTATTATTATTATTATTATTATTATTATTATTATTATTATTATTATTATTATACATCCCTTCATCTCACCAGGGGCTCATGAGAACGTATCCCTCTTGATGTTTGGCAGAGGCACAATGAAATAATAATAATAATAATAATAATAATAATGTGTTGGACCTTAACCTGTTCACTGCCAGCAAAAGCAAACGCGATCTAACTGCAGTAGGCATAGATCATCATGAGCCCCCGCGTATACGGGGGCCCATGAGGATCTATGCCTCTTGCTATGACCACTTTGTGCCCATGTTCTTTGAACAGTTGTAGCGTTTGGTCTGAACAGAATTGTCAGAAACAAAATGTACGTCCGTTGGCAGGGAATATGTTAAAATATCCAAAATGACACACATGCACACAATAAAAAAAGAATTGCCTTCAATTAGTCGGAATCGTGCAAACTTACATCTTCTTTCCTCAAACGGTGTAAGTCCTTGGGATATGTACAGTGTATAAAATCTATGATGCTTGTCTCTGCTAATGCTGCATCTCAGTACATAAAACTGGCTGGGTTGGTCAGCCAAGCAGGTCTGTTTGGGCGAGCTGGAACGCTTCGGTGACTAAGCACTTGACACATTGATCTCTACGGTAGAAACATCCCTTGGAGCTGTCCTCGGAAGACGATATCACAGCTAAGGAGACAGATCGACCGTGACAGTTCAAGGGTGGTGCCAGAACAGCATGATGCACAGAGCTCTACATTTCCAAATACTGGAGTTGTCCGTCAAAGAAAACTTTCCGTGCCGGAGGCAGGTCAGCCTTGATAGTTCAAGGGTGGTGGCAGAATAGCTTGGCGTCCAGAGGTGTCAAGCTATTCTGGCATCACCCACGAACTAATATCATTCATTTGAGTCACATACTAGATGTGCCAAGCTGTTCGGGTACCATCCTCGAACTATCAAGGTCTATCCGTATCCTGTTGTATAAGTTGTCACGACTGAACGCGTTAAACTTGCAAATGGCGATGACTCGCTGCGTTCTGCACGAGTGGCCTCTTTCATCTTCTGACTGACTGACCCTTTTCTCTTCCAGCACAGTGTTTATGCTCTGATTGTACATTGATTGTACATTGCTTAACGTCCCGACAGCAACAAGGCTTTCTCAGGACGTGCCTGCACTGCTTGTGAAAAAAAACTAAACAGAAAATTGAATGCATGTCGCCAGCCGGTCAAATACGTTAAATAAACCTACAACATGGGGCATAAATAAAGCTAAGACCATTTAGCAACACATATCCAATATCAAGAGCTACAGGCAGTGCAGACAGCAGGGAGAGTTTTAAAAAGGCAAATACAGGTGAATGGACAAAGGGTAGACAGAAACACATGCCCCAGAATAGAGAGAAAAACCCACCCTGTGGGGCTGACCAGGGTGACCCTGGGAACTAAAAAATACCTAACCCCACCCAAGTCCCCCAGGGCAGACCCGGGTGGGGGGTTTATGCTCTGAAGCTAAAGCCAATCTTCCACGGGCCGGAGCATCACGATTTGTACTGCATGAAAAGCCGAATCCCATCTAAACTTGAAGGTCCAACACCGCTTGACACAATGACAGCCTTCCTCCGAATACAGACATAAGTCTATGAAGGCAAACGACAGCAAGTCCATTTTTGTGGAAAGCGAGATTTTGTTTATTGCAGAACAATCAAAATCTCGCTTTTTACAAAAAGGGACTTGCTGTCTTTTGTCTTTACAGGGTAGAAGCATTTAACTCTCGTTTACGACGCTCAAAACCTTTTCTGCACAAAAAGCCAAGGCTTGGCGAAAAAGCTCGGCCAAGTATCAAGGCAGCCTAGGTTGATAAATTATGCAAAGCTCTGTACACAAGGTTTAGCTTCATGAAGACGTCCTGCATACGGATACGCGGTAAATAAAGTCAAGACATGACGCATAATAATGAATCAGTTAAACAATGAGTCCCAAAATTTGGGAGTATACAGTCTTTGCGGCATTAATCGTTGGCCCTTTGTCGGCAACACTTCTAGTCGACGGCGGGTGATGGCTCGATCCTACCAACAAACTCACCCTTAACCCTGTCGGTAGCATCATCCACAGAGAAAGGGTTAATACAACAAAGTGAAAATTGGACCGGCCATGATAGTTGAAGGGCAGTGCCAGATTAGCTTGACGCCTTCACAGGCGCCAAGCTAATCTGGCACTACCCTTGAACTACCATGGATGATCCGGCATTTCCCACAGAAGTACAGTCTTTACACGCACCTCCCAAGGCTGTGAGGGTCGTTAAGTGTGAATGAGGTTAGGATGTCTCTACAAAGCAAAGTTCTACAGCCCAAAGGAAATGCTTGGTAAGCTATGGAGTGGCGCCAAGCCAAGCTAATCAGACGCTTTCATGAAATTATCAGGGTCAACCGACTTCTCACATGCACCTTGTACGCGACACCTAATACTCGACTCTGAAAGGTGAGACATTTGGCTCTAGAGGTTGGAGGAACAACAAAACCTCTCCGGCCTGTAAAACATGCCCCGGACAAGCCGAGGTCACGGCCGTGCCTTTCATGTCAATGGTCAATGCTGGACAAGTTAGAGGTTCAATGACAAACTGCACCACTTGGTCCAGTTCAGGTCTAAGTGTAATGGCCTGTTAAGCTTTGGGGATCTGAGCACTCCAGAGGCTGAATTGTGAAGTGAAAAGTGTGGACAAAAATGGCTTGCACATTTAGCAGTCGTAGTCTTTCTTGTCGACTGAGATGCAGAAACAGTTAATAGAAATTTGTAGGCCCCATGAAAAGTCCTTCGGTAATGCTTTTCTTCACACTAACAAGAAAACTCTTGTTGTTTGTAGCATACAAGGACATCGTGGTTCCTGGTGTTCCTTTGTATCACTGGAAAATGCTGTATATACGATCCATGAACACGTGGATGTTAGAAAAATTACGTTTTAAAAGTGTACATACTAACCTTAACATCCACAGTCCCCTGCAGTACGAACACTGCCTCGCTATACGAACGCTATAGTTTAGGCGTTGTGCACACATGCATTGCTATTTCATCGTTTCAGCACAAAAAGTATCTGTGTGACAATCTGTGATATTGGACCTTACGACCTAGAGCCGTAAATTCCGAAATCACAGACCACATATCTGGGGTCACAGGCATTACACCTGAGCGTGACTGGGGACGCAAACGGGTTTAGTCGCCCACACTTGAAATAACGCCGGAGCCAGGAAGAACCTCCCAAGCAATTGCGAAAAATGTCTGGGTGTTCAGATGCAGCATCCTAGTGCAAGGCAATCACCGCTCTCTGTCTGATGGCTGTAGTTTTGGGTACGAGTGTGTGCTGGTCTGTGATTTTGGATGTGAGGGCTTTCTGGACGTCAGGTCCAAAACACAAATGGCGCGATACACAAATAATTTTAAAAGATTTTCAGGTTTAATCAGCAAGAGGCGAAAACTCACTAGATGTTCGGATGTAACATTTCCCGAGCAGGCGGACGTCACTGGCAGTACCTATGTAAATACACCCGTGTGCGTAGTATTTGCCTTGGCGTCAGACACTCGACAGTACCACAATCCATTATGACAGAGTCCACAAATAGAACAAGCGCTTTTCCAATGATGCTGAGTGACATCAAGCACAGCAGCCTACCAATTACACAAACATTCTGCTGATCACAACAAAAATATTCTATTGCAAACTGAATGTTGTCATAAATGAACTGTACACGTCCATCATCCGCCAGCCCTTTCATACCATAGTTTCACAAGAGGCACAGGTTCCATTAGTCCATACTGCTGTAAGGGCTCATTCTGAGCCCTTGCAGCAGTAGGAACTAATAGGAACAATAGGCATAGGTTCCCATTAGTCCCTACTGCTGCAAGGGCTCATTCTGAGCCCTTGCAGCAGTAAGAACTAATGGGAACCTTCGCCTCTTGATCGTGTAATGATCGGTCTATCATATACCTCACTGATGATGGGAACGATGAAGTCACTGGAGGTTTCGGAAAATCATGAAAGCGTTACATCCAGATGCTGTACTCGTGTACTCTCCTAGACACAACCTTGCGATTCAATACTAGGTATAGACGACACTACAGATAAATTTACGAGTACACCAGAGTATCTCTCAAGCAAACAACACTACTGTTGCGCCCCAAGTCAATGGTCTTTTCATCTGCATAAGGCACATATCTTAACGAGCACTGGCAGCTGCCGGCGGGGTGTCATACTTCTTGTCAGGACAAATCCACCCGTACACTGCGAGGACTACTACCCCTTTCTGACCGATCCACCCCATTAACATACTTGTGTTACGCAGACGAAGAAGGTCTTCGGTGCTGTAACGCTGGAGTTGAGTTCAACAAATATGTTATCACTGCCAAGCAACTGCGCCCAACCAATGTATCCACGTTGTCCGTTCACTTCCAGAGCCATCTATCGTTCAATATAGTACATGTATTGCTAGTTGCTGCATGCATACCATGGTACTGTTTGTTCTTGTACATTAGAGTCACAGACATGTGGTGATAGCTATGTAATCGATCATAGCATACTCCATCTATAACACGAGTAACGGGAAATACGCAACGATCACCACATATCTGTGTTAACTCATTGTGCCCAAATATCCACATTTTGGAGATATCATCCGAGGACTGCATTACAATTCAGGAAACAAATCGACCATGAGAGTTCAAGGGTGGTGGATAGGCGCCAAGCTATTCTGCCACCACACTTGGACTATCATGGACGAGCCATATCTTGCTGTCGTGTGTCGCAGGCAGAATGAGTTAATTGTACTACTTCTTGTCTTAGAAAATAGAACTGCTTCTCGTCCAGCACTTGTTGTTTGTTGGGCAAGTCAAAGGTCTATACGTCGGAAGATCAAACCATGGCAGCTAAAAGGTACATGTAGTATCCAATTAGCTTGGCACCTATATGACAGCTGAATAAATGTGCATTCGTATCCAGCCTTAGAGCTGTCATGTCTTGTTCTAGTTGGCGCTGGAATTGAGAGTGAGATTATGCAGTTGAAAGGAGGTTATCTTGCATGCCCCTGTCCAACTCATCTGCAAACAGTTTTGATGCTGACGCGATCGGGTATCAAAACAAATGTCCTGGTCTAGGATATTGGATCTACATCAGCAGCCGTAAGGTCCAAAATCACAGACCAGCACACATTTTGCGTCAACTTATCCAAATCATGTAACAACGACACTCAATAAGTCACATCCACCCCGACAGCCAAGCCAACCATCCTGAAGAAGCCGTAGTATCTATGTACTTTCTCAACCGGCAGAGGAAGGCTTATGAAGATATGTGACTCTCGTCGACACTACATATACTGTAAATGCTGATGTAGATCTGTGTTTCTCAGCGGTCAGACGCTCGATAGCAGACTGATAACACTCAAACTTTCACTCACTTGTGAGTGCACGACATGCCAAGTCTGCCATTTTGCACCGCACAACCTTAAGCCGTGTAATCTGTGCTGGCCTGCGACTTTGGACAATACGGCTTTTAACAGTAAGGTCCAAAAACACAGACGAGAACACAGTGTGCTCAAAATGTTTGCATTGTATGCATATCGCTTGAAGAGAGAGAGAGAGAGAGAGAGAGAGAGAGAGAGATTACTCCACAGGTGGAAATGTAAACATACGGTAGCGAAACAGCGTTGTGCTCGTCGCATAATACTTCGGACGAGGTAAATTTATGACCGTCTGTCCTAGGCGAGACGTGATCACATTGTTCAAGGCCATATTCACCTACAAGCACTTGACTTAATTTTTGCCTGTAGTACGCTCAGTTAATAATTTTTAAAATATCTGTTACTAAATGAAAATGTTTATATATATATATATATATATACTTTACTTTTAACAAGGGCGTCGACCAAAACTAAAAATGCACTCAATCAGATTAGCTATATCATGTACCGGTTGTGTGTTTATTACACTTCTGTGCAAGAAGAAATGGCAAGTCTACGAAGAGGTAACTGTAGTTTAAAAAAAAAATGCTAAAGAGAACTGAGATAGACGAACGGATAAATGAATGAATGACGAACAAACGAACGAATGATATTTAGAATTTATTATCCGACGCACAATTTGAAGACACTGTTCCGTCTGTAAGACACAAAGAGCAGAATGTATAACTGTGTGTTGGTGTGCGATTTTGGACCTTAAGGCTCTCAGGCGTAAGGTCCAAAATCACAGACCAGCACACAAATTACAAGTCGTTTAACACTCGATTTAATTTATGACACACTATACACCATACCTACGCCATACAAAATTTAACAGTTTAAGAAACGCCACTTTGCACTGGGTGCTCTGTTCGTGGGGAAACCAAGGACAACTATTTTTATTCTGATCCTCCTGTCATAATTATTCCCCGTCAAAATTGTATTTGTTTCCAAAGCAAAAGATGCCAAGACTTGGGTTGGATTACAGAGATGTAAACATGATGTTGGAATCTCTATTCCCATCGTTTACTAAACACCCAAGTACCTCCCAGGATTGTAGAAGAATTTGAATTAAACCAACAAGAGACCATATATCCTCATGAGCGTCCGCATCCGCGGGCGCTCATGAATATCTGTCTCTTACAGACGTATTACGTGTCTTGAAATAGTGCCTAGCTTTCATTCTACTTTGTCAAACATAAGGTAAAAAAGCCGGTCAATGGATAAAACAAAATAAACTCTTTCTTCAACGAGACAGACTCATAATGTGTACGACTATGTCGGCTAAGAGGCCTAAATCTTCATGACCCTTGCATGTCGCAAGGACTCATAGAGACCTATGACACTTGTAGGCCAAATGCCTTCGCTATCAAAATGCTCCAATCTCTGGATGACAAGAAAAAACTACTTTGTCTGTGGAAAAGCAGATGTAAAAATTATGACCATTTCGGGCAAGAGGTATACTGAGATTACACATGAAGATCTATGGATCCTGTACACGGAATGAAATAACCGTGGAAATGTACGACAATAAAATTAATTTCATGTGTCCGTGAAACAGATGTAAAGCACCCTAGACTTTTTCAGGCAACAGGCATGGATCTTTATGTGCCCCTACATGGTGCCGGGGCTCATGAAGATCTATGCCTCTTGGAGATGTGTGTTTCGCTGTCAAAATACATCGCAGGAGAACTCACTGTTGTTAGATATCACATGTTGTCAATGACAAAGACATTCTTAGGTTGGAAGCAACTGAGGTCGTGGAAGTGCGATTTATACCTGTCATGCACATATCTCTACATATTTGGTCATGATATTAATCCGTGAGAGAGGTGCCTGGAAGGTTAAGGTAGATGTGATTTTTTGTGACACCTAAGCCCGTGAATAAAGTAAACGGCACACAGGCACGTAAAATGTTTTGACATATCGTTCCACATCCCAATTTTTAAAAAAATACAAGAGAGGAAACTTAACCCTTTTCGCCCCAAGGTCCCATTTCACAAATTTTGGAGGTGTTGCCTAATGACTATATACCAGTTGCAGGAGATGGATTGACCATGATAATTTAATTATAGTGCCAGATTAGCTTGGCGCCTGAAGGCGCCAAGCTAATATGGCACTACCCTTGAATTATCATGGTCAATCCATCTCCTGCTGTACAGACTCGGGGGTAAATGGGTTAAACAAAAATTATTACTGTGCAAACACCTTCACTGCTTCAGCTTCTTTACTCTGCTGAAGGATCTGAATCATCTGAATTGAAAGTGCAGCCATGTTTTGATCTCTTCCCTGTAGGAGCCCAGCGAACACTGCTAGCCTCATTCAGATGCGTGTGCTTCAGGCGAAAAGGCTAGGAGACCGTGATGACTTCATAGATAGGCTGGCACGGATGGGGTTAGAGAAGAAACCAATTGAGAAAGAAACACGCTTAGAAAAAAACACCAGTTACAACACAATTTATTAATATTTCGGGTGAATACCCTTATTCAAAATAGACAAACAAACATAGATATCAGTCGCTACTTATCTTCATTATCGCAGAAGGAATGTGGCTACTCCTGGAAGGTTAAAGAAGGTTATATATTAACGGAAGGGGTTAACATATAAAGAGGCGCCAAAAAGTAAGACACAAGCTCATGTTTAACCGTCACCGCCAGTGGGCGCAGGCTGTATTTTTAAAATCATTGTAAATTCAACGTTAAAGATCCCCAGCCGCCAAAGGAACATTTAATCGTCCCAGCAAGAGGTACGGATCCTCATGAGCCCCCGCAACTGCAGGGGCTCATGAGAATCTATACCTCTTGCAGGTGAGTGGTGTTCAATTTGTCTCGGCGATGAAGAGGTTTACTATGAGCTTCATTTTGAAAATGCCCGGCCCGGAACATGCGCCACGAAGTATAAACTTTCAACACAAAATGAATGCCTTTGTAACACACCCGAAGGCAACATGCCCTCTTGGCGAGTACATCGTGTCAAGCAGACACAATTAACGTAGCTCGGTGTAATTTCCGAAAAAGGAAACACGTATCGCATCTCAATACCTGCAGAACCACATTCCAAAATCAAAATCACTTCTTTTTTTTTCTTGTCATTTTTTTTATCTCTCCCCCCCCCCCCCCTGCTGCCTCTTCAAATAACAATTATGCCACATGAAACACACCGAAGGTACGTACATCGCAGGACATTGCCCTAAAATTGCTCTGTCGTCATTCCCTAGCTACTTTCACAAAGTGAAAAACAAAACAAAACACAAACAAACAAATATGGGATGATCGTGGCGTAATCGACTGTACTCGATTATGCAATGATAAATTCTAACCTGTGAAAAAATATCCTGCAGTTTTAATGATGAAGGAAAAACAATATTTCGGTATGTAGTGGCCTGACGACTATCCTGTAGTACCAAGAGCGTTTGCAGTCAGGAAATGTTTGCAGATAAATTAATCTCCACACAGCTAAAACCCATTACAAGACGAATGAAATCCGGATGGTTACTTCAATGTGCGGATGTAGTTGTGGCCGATCCTTGCTTGCGAGAGGCATACATTATCATGAGCGACTGCGGCTGCAGGGGTTCATGAGAATATATTCTCCTTGTAGACCGACAGACTGAAGAACTGTCACCAACGTCGACCAAGACCAAGACAGACCAAGTGTAGTGCTTGACTCTCTTGGCGCCTTTGTGCAACAAGCTAATCGGCAGTGCCCTTGAATCATCACATTCTTTTACGTCTTATATCTTCCAGAGTCATATTCAATCCACGTCCTTCCAGGTGTGCCGCTTCAGGCTAATTCTCCCTCGATTCGCTACCGCTATTCCTTGAGCTACCACGGTCGAGCCGTCTTTAGATCTTGGTGCAAGAAGTGATATGAATACACACGCTCTGCGGAAAAAAGAAATCGTTTCGCGGTGTTTGAGCACCGCAACATCCAAACACTTGCTATTTTGTGTGATGTCAGGGTTATAATTAGAGGGGTCCTGAACATGCCGGGCGGACAGTCACCTCGTGAGGTAATCGCTCTGGGTAAACATGGGACTATGCAATTTTCAACTCTGGAGCCTGACAAAAAGCAAGTGTCCACTCAATAATGCCGTTCTCACAATGCCGCTGCTTGTTCGAGCGATGTACATTTGTTAACCCCTGCACTCTTGGAAATAAAGAGGAAACCCAGATGTATGGTCTGTTAACCCATTTAGCTCCGAGTCTCTACAGCAGGAGATTGATTGACCATGTTAATTCAAGGATAGTGTCAAGGCGCCAAGCTAATCTGGCACTGCCCTTGAATTATCATGGTCAATCCACCTCCTGCATCTGGTACATAGTTGTTCAGTAATACTTCCAAAATTTGAGAAAAGGACCCGTGGGGCTAAAAGGGTTAACTCCTTTACTGTCGGAACAGAGAGGACCAAGGGATGCAAGAGGCATAGACCCTCATGAGCCACCGCATTTGCGGGGGCTAATGAGGTCTGATCTATGCCTCTTGTTGGTTTCATTCACATCCGTGTGCCGCAGGCGGATGTGATTGTTCGGCAGTAAATCATCAGATAGTTGCAGATAAACCTTTCTAGCTAAGTGGCTGGTTGTGATGGGGGTTCGAGTGTGTGGTTAAGGTGGGGGAAAGGAGAGGGTGAGAGAGAGACCTGCTCAGAGGGGAGCAAAAAAATGTACCTGTATATATGTGAGGTGATACACTAGACGTACTACCTTTTTGTACACTTGTGCGAACGAGTCCTGTCTAGAACAATGAGTCTCAAGTAGGGAAAGGGGAATCGATACATTAAATCGCACTGCTTTTATGATCTGTGCGTGTCAAAAAGCCATATGGTATACAGTGTCATTCTGCCGAGAACAGCGAATGCGATCGTCGATAGCAGTCAGGGATTATCAACAGTGACAAGGAAAGAATTGTTCGTTGCACTTCAGACGAAACCTTCCTTTTGCTTTTTAATATAAAAGTCATACGAAACTCAATTTCAAATCAGTGTTGTGTCATCCTATATGGTCGAAATTTCTACCAACAAAACCTCTTTTGAAATGAATTTCACAATTATATTTAGAATGGAATGCGCGATGACCCCCGAGTCCGACAAACACCGAACGTAAATAAAGCCAAGAGCACGTTTGGACATAACTAAAGGCATAGATTAATATGAGCTCCAGCACCCTGCCTAGGTTCATTGGGAATTCTTCCTCTTCCAGACATGAGTCGTTCGCCACTGGAATGTAAACCAGGTAAGATAGGCCTTAGCGACATCAAACGGTAAGGTCAGGAGAGGAGTAACCTAAACTGGCTCTGACGTAAATACGATCACCAGGTGACTAGCCTTTTCCTTCCATCTGCAAGAGGCACAGATTCTCGTGAGTCCCTGCGGCCGCAGGGACTCACGAGAATCTATGCCTCTTGCTGATAGGAGCTTGTGTCCATTTTACTTATATTTTTTATACAATTGAAGTCAACGGAGGTTAAGCTTGGGACAGACTGAGGACACACGTGAAATACATTGGCTGCTCCTTCCGTCAGCATCAAACACAGATTCTCATGAGCTCACGAGAACCTATACCTCTTACAAAAACGCCTGTCTACTTATATCTTTGCTCCTAGGACGTTGGAAGTCGATGGGTCCTAAAGCCCGAGAAGAGGACAGCAGGCCACATAATAGTACACCTAAGGCTGCCCGAATTTCATATCGACACCTGTCGCAGAATGCACCTGCACTTACCGCATCAAGATCCGCAAAACGCCACACTTTGTTTCTGTACACCCCACTGCACACCACACCGCGATTTATGCAGCTTGGGTTGTCAACAAATGGACGGTACGCGCCAATCGGGGGTGTAAACAAAACAGGTGTTTTGGGGGTGGTTTATTACTTACTTACTTACGCCTGTCACCCCTACCCGGGTATAGGCCGTCGACGAGAGACCTCCAGCAACTCCTGTCCTGTGCTTCTCCTTCGATTCTACTCCAGGTGGTTCCAAGTCTCTTGATGTCTGCTTGGAGGTCTCGACGCCAGGAGTTTCTCGGCCTACCTCTTTTCCTCTTTCCCTGGGGGTTCCATGACAATGCCTGCCTAGTGATACTGGAAGCTGGCTTTCTCAGACTGTGACCGATCCATCCCCATCTTCTTCG
The DNA here is from genome assembly GCA_036245525.1 of Semisulcospira habei. Taxonomy (NCBI): domain Eukaryota; kingdom Metazoa; phylum Mollusca; class Gastropoda; family Semisulcospiridae; genus Semisulcospira; species Semisulcospira habei. The sequence continues at coordinate 55,264,002 of BTPG01000008.1, forward strand.
CCCAATTTCATTCTCTGCTGTTATCTGCTCTGTTCTCTCCCAGAGTCTGACGTTGCTGATCTTCTCTGGCCAGTGGATTTTCAAAATTCTTCTAAGGCAACTGTTCATGAAGGTCTGTACTCTGTTGACTGTGGTTTTTGTCAATCTCCATGTCTCTGCTCCATATAGGAGAACTGCTTTTACATTGGAGTTGAAAATCCGGACTTTGGTGTGTTGTGACAGCTCTCTGGAACTCCACACTTTTTTCAACTGGAGAAAGGCTGCTCTGGCTTTACCGATTCGTGCTCTGGCATCTGCATCAGTGCCGCCTTTTTTTGTCTATGATGCTCCCGAGATAGGTGAAGGACTCCACCTCCTCCAACGGGGTGCCAGCAAGCAAGACTGGTTCTTCCCTGGTTGCGTTCAGCCTCATTGTCTTTGTTTTCTATTTGTGAATGGTGAGGCCCACTTGGGACGAGATGTCAGCAAGCCTCGTGGTCTTGTCCTGCATTTGTTGATGAGTGTGGGACAGTAATGCCAAGTCGTCTGCAAAATCGAGGTCGTCAAGCTGTGGGGTGGTTTATGAACTGCCTGATTTAATGACGTCAACAGGTGACCGTGCGCCCAAATGGTGACCCGCCGTCGTGAAGAAATTACCTTGTTTCTGTAAAATGTGTCGGATACAGCCATTTAACTACCAGAGATTTCAAACAACGATAACGTTGAGCGAAGTTGATTTATGGTGGAATTTGGGCACTACGTTCACGTTTGCCACAAGTGGAGTCGGTCATTAGATTGACCTCCAAAGCAGACGCTCAAAACGTAACAACACAAATAAATAGTGTAGAACGTCATTTTCTAACTTTTTTTTTTCTTCAAACAAAGACACCAATTTATCAATTAACTAAGGATAACTGAATTACGCGATCACTTAATAGTGATTAACGACTTATCTGAAGGGCATGCAATTGTTTTTTTGGGACAGGTTGAAGCCATACTGATAGTATACTGACCAGCAACAGAACTGACACATCACTGGAATCATCGGAAACATTAATGTTTCCGATAATTCAAGGGGTGTCGCATTTCTTCCGCTTGTCAGCATACAAAAATGTTTCCGATTCCAGTGATGTCACTTTTCTTTGCTCGTCAGTATATATTGACAAAATACTATTTTGATTTTATTCAGAATGCGTACACGCATTAATATTAATAATCTATAGAGCAAAATACGATTAAACCACAATTTCCCGTTCAAACGAAAACGCAAAACAACTTGCTTAAATATCAGCTGGTCTGTGATTTTGGACCGCACGGCTTTCAAAAATCGCAGACCAGCAATTGAATGCACTACAGTGACCATACAGACCTAGAGTTATTTTATATCCATACTGTGACCGGGTCAGTACTAGCTCTTTCACAGCAGGTCAGCAATTTCCCGGTCGCGACCCCATAAATTGCCTGTTATCAAGATCCTGAGAACCGGTGTCACGGTCTAGCGATTGGAAGAGACAGCTGTCCAACCGATGAGACAGCTCATATTTGTCGTGGGTTCTTTACTATCGAAGCAACGGCGCCCGTCGAACTGGCGTGGATGTAATACGTGATAGCGGTTTTCTAGGATTACGCTGACGCAAGCCCAGGCTGACAGGTGCCTTTGCTCCGGAGTGGTTGATCACACACTCTGATGATCACACAATCTAATAAGTCTTGTTTGTGAAGGAGACATTTGTCTGGATTCGTGAAAAGAATGTGATCTGAAATGGATTTGGTTTTATTAGTCTTAGATTTTGTCCAGACGGAAGTCCGAATTCAAAACTTTGAGTTGTAATTGAAACAGACCCAAAAACAAACTAACAAACAAAAACAACAACAACAAAAAACCCGAGAACACCACCCAAATGCAAGAGATATAGATCTTCGCGGTGGGTGATGAAGATCTATGCCTCTTGCTTACACTACTTTGAAGTCTCGTTTCTAGGACAGCTAGGGTGTTTTGGTACTTAATTAACTAAGATCGCTGAAACGGGTTAAAAGTACACTCAGTTTCAATTACAAATCACTGTTTTAAATTCAAGTTTCGTCTGACTTCCGAAAGAGATCAGAAACAATCTGAGGTAAACTCATTTTAAAGTTATTGCTATCTGTGGCCTTCGTGTAACTGTATTTTCGTAGGAGTTGGTCAAACAGCCCAGTGGTCTGCGAAAAGGACGCAGTCTAATCGGCTGGGTCAACAGGGAAGCTATCGTCAAGCGTATGCGCTCATACCTGTCGCTCTCAAATCAAGGGGAATATCAGAGTTTTCGTGGCAGATTAACGAGTTAGCATGACCTAGCCGCTTCCCCACACCTTATATATGCTCAAATCCAGAACAGCCTTCACTGGAGAAGACAAGGGTTCTCAATAAGCCCCTCTTAGTCTGTTGAAAATCCAGACATAATGTAAATGTTAAAGATCTCAGCAGACGACCAGGGCTTCAAAATCTGACTAATGGGTTAACATGACCTATCCGCTACATGTAAACCCATTAGCCAGGTAAACATTGTAGTCTAAATCCTGAAGAGTCTTGGCATGGACCCTGGATGAGCCACACTCCGTCGCGGAAAAAACAACACACAAACAAACAGACAAAACCTAAATGTTACAGATTTTTGTCAGGAGTGAGTGGCGCTTCGAAAGCAGATTAAAGGGTTACCATGACCTAGCCACTTCCAACATACCCTAGACTAGGTACGCACGTAGGCTCAAATCCCGAACAGCCTTGACTGGAACAGACACTGTCCTCAGTGAACCACTCTCCATTCAAACACGACATGGTATTCCTGTCACTTTAACACATTCCACCCCACAACCGAAATCTCCAAATCTTGAAGTTGCCTTCTGAAGGATTGTATTACAATTCTAGAGACAGATCGAGGTTGACAGTTTAAGGGTGGTGCCAGAATAGCTTGGCGCCTTTGGGCGCCAAGCTATTCTGGCACCACCCTTGAACTATCAACCTCGATCCATGTCTTGCTGTGGTGCGTCGAGGCTGAATGAGCTCAACCGCATCTCACAAGAAAAACCGACGAAAACTAATAGTTTGTAAAGATCTTTGACAGCATGAATTATCGCCGGATCCTTATGATCCCCCAGAAAAAAAATCCAGATTAAATTTAATAATCTTTGACAAAAAAGGGGCATACATTTTCATGAGTCTCTGTCGCGCAACGCGGCAGGGGCTCATGAGAATCTATGCCTATTGCAACAGTGTCTGCTGGAAATGAAAAGGACGACAAGGTAGGGCAGCTCGTGTTGTGGGCATCGAGGAATGCAGTCCAAAGAACCAAGATTGCGTCGAGGGCAATGGAAGCGGCGGTGTTACCAGTTAGTCTGGCTTACCGGACCAACCACTTATCTGTGCTAAAGAGGTGTGGATTGCTAATGTACCAAGTCTGAAAACCTTTCACCTCCAGCGTCATGTGTGGGCGATAGATCTCATGCTATCATAGGCTGAGCTGTCTTGGAAGGCAAGAGACGACAAGTCCATTTTTTGTGAAAAGCGAGATTTTCATTGTATTACAAAAAAGGACTTATTTCCTTTTGGACAAAGAAGTTCACACAAGAGTGATCGAAGTTCACTTTACCACAAACACTAGACCACATATGATGTCAGTAAATTTCAAATGATCCGTGCGTCAGCCTTCGACCGTGACTGAAAGAGTGACAGCTTAAGAATAGTGTCCGATTGTCTGGGTGTCTGGAAAGGCGACAGGCACTTCGGACACAACCCTTCAGCAAAACTATGTATCGTTTTGGGGACAATTTGAAACAACTGCACACTGACCGACTTTCATAAGATGTAAATGGGACAAAAGTCTAACAAGAGACATAAATCCTTATGAGCCCCAGCGACTGGGGGAGGGGGGGGGGGCTCATGAGGGTTTATGCCTCTGGGAGCTGGGGGATTGCGTTTGTATTTGCCCCGGCAGTGAAGGGATTAAAGGTCACGAAGTGTACAGTTTTATTTGGTTTACAGACTGGAAAGGACAGATTTCTCGGTACTTGTTCGTGCAAAGTGATCAGTCTTTCCGCGACAGGGAATGCTCTGAATCCGCAGGTAAATGGCTATGAGATAATCGCGCAATCATAAGACACGTGGGGACCACGTAAGCCAATGGTCAAGAGATTGGACCTTGTCTGAATTCGAGTTGACATGGGACTGGCAAAACATGTAGGCGGCGATTAAAGCCATAAAAAGAGGGCAACATACCAGAGCCAAACCTAGGGCTTAGGGTCAGGTCAGACTTCACTTATTCTGAGTCAGGTCAGAATTAACCCGATCAGTGCCAGTTGACGCAGATTGTGTGTCTACAGTCTTCGCTAATTCAACATGCACAATAAAAAAACAACTAGCTGTCCCAGGAACATGTATTCAAAGTGGCGTCATCAAGAGGAACAGATCCTCGTGAGCTCCCGCAACTGCGGGGCTTCATGAATATCTATACTTCTTGCAGTTGGGTGTGCTCAGATTTTCTCGGCACTGAACTGGTTAACTTAACAGGAAAATAAGCCCCCTGGCGTGGTGAAAAAAAAAATTCAGATTTCTAGATGCTTTCAAATATGTGCGGCTTTAAAGAAAAATTAAACGTGAAAATGTATTTTTCAAATAAAACCGATGGAATTGTTGACAATCCTATCATTGACAGGCTTTAATTATTATCATTACTATGATTAGGGTTATGATTATCGTTATTATCATCACTATGGTTAATATTGTACGACTATCCGGAAAAAATGATCGCACATATAAATCAACCCATTATTGCGTGATTTCAATAAGTTCCTTCTCTTACTTTCACAATAAGGGATCGTGCAAACAGCACACTGCACTCACAGGCCTAAGCCATCTCATACGATTTGTGCGCTTGTGATTTCAATGGGAAATGACCCACTGATACACAGCGTGGCTTAACTTAACAAAGTCACTGGGATTAAGACCAGCAAGAGAGGGATGAGTGTCGCGTGTCATAGAATGTTGATGAATGACACCCCACAGGTAATCATACCCGATACAAGCGCCATAAATCCCACAATGCAGTATTCCCATTTTCTTTTTGTTCTATCCGCAAGAGGCACAGACTCTGATGAGACATTCATAATTCAGAGGCACATGAGGATCAATGCATTTTCCTGGCAGAAATCGATAAAATTTCAACATAACTTCTTCACTCTCCTAATATTGATGGTAGCGATCTCAGCCTCGTCACTGCCAGTGGACGCAGATTGATTTTTTAAATCAATGTAAATTCAACGTCAAACATACCTACCCGAGAAATGAAAATGGATACAACGTGGTTTCAGCAAGAGGCATGGATCCTCATGAGCCCCCGCAACTGCGGGGGCTCATGTGGATCAATGTCTCTTGCAGTTGGATCGTGTAGAGGTAAAGCCATTTAGTGATTTACAGACAAAAGTCATCGATCCTCAAAGTCCCCTGTATACTGCAGATGCCGAGGAAGGTACTTCTTGCTGGCAAGGTTTTGTCTCATTTACGTTGCGTTTCCGAAACGGCCAATAGTCTAATGACCACATTACAACACTAGCCTCTCCACGGGAAAAGCTAAGTCTCATTTTTGAGTCTGCGTTTCTGAAAGGATCAATACCATAATGGATATCTTATAACCCCGAGTAAAAAGTCATGCCAGCGCCAAGCTGACCCACCCTGTAAGAAAATCTGGCTCGTGCGGGCAAAGGTCCAGTACATTTGCATCTGTGTGTCTTACATGAAGGCTCACACGACCGTAAAACCCCCGGAGATTCAGTCATGCCAAAACCAAACTGTGCCAGTCTTTGGTCAACTGTATACCCAAAGAACCCAGCTTCATGGGAAACGCCATCCTAGAATCATCCAGTATTATTTTCTTTTCCTACTAAGAAAAGCGGATGTACATAGCTAATTTAAGATGTCTAAATCTTTATACGCTTCCGTAGCATATAGAGGTTCATAAGGATCTATTCCTCCTCGTGCTGTTTATAAAACAGGCTTGCAACTGTGCGGGCATTAAAAGATGACAATGATATGATACAATGATTGAAGACACGCAAGAAGAAAGATCATAATACGATCCGGCTACGAACGGCATATATTATCCTCACGAGCCCGCGCATCCTGCCTCTTGCTGGCTCTACCTATATAATTTCTTACATCCATTTTTCTGCGTGCATAAAAATGTTATCGTGTTGAATATCTACGATGATGTATTATCACCGCACACACAAGGAGTCCTCCCAATGGGCTAAACGTTGCTGGTCTCAGTTGGTCCGCGCAAACGCCAACCGTGGCCGACGTCGGACCGATGATAGTTTACTTTCTGTGACCCTTCGGGGTGGAATTTTAACACAAAACGCTGATCGTAACATGATCGGTGAATCTTCACGCCGACTTTACGGAGAAAAAAGGAACTGTGGTCCTGTGGATATGTATCACGTCCACGCCGCTGGTTCTTTTCTTATTTAATTCAAACTATGACACGGCAGAAATTTCTGTCTATGCTGGTTTTTCGAGAAACGGTCGACATCCTCTGGCTGTTTGTTCCTGTACAAATGAGTTTAAACTGGAAACTGTGTATCAGTTTCGTAATATGAGAGTTTGTTTACGGCTAAAAAAAAAAGAGTAAATACAAAACACAGTGCAAACAATACAAGGCAATGGAATGCGAACTGCACTGCTTGATATGATGAGAGCTTGTTTATTGCTAAAAAGAAAAAAAAACTAACTAACTACACAATACAATGCAAACAATACAAGACAATGAAATGCGAACTGCACTGCTTGATATGACTAACATGTTCATAGCCTGGCCTAGGGGCTCTCCTTGAGGCCTGGATAATGTGTGTGTGTGTGTGTGTGTGTGTGTGTGTGTGTGTGTGTGTGTGTGTGTGTGTGTGTGTGTGTGTGAGAGAGAGAGAGAGAGAGAGAGAGAGAGAGAGAGAGAGAGAGAGAGAGAGAGAGAGAGAGAAAGAGAGAGAGAGAGAGAGAGAGAGAGAGAGAGAGAGAGAGAGAGAGAGAGGGAGAGAGACAGACAGACAGAGAGAGAGAGACAGAGACAGAGAGAATAGGTGGTGTTAACACAATGCACGAGCTCTGTACGTATAAATTCTGTAAATATGACTAAGCACAAACAATAATATATACAAACTGACATATACTATCATTTTACATTCAACGCTGCACATCCTTCTTCACGATACAGCTATGTACACTACAAGCTGAAAGTTATTGTGCAATTAAAACTACAAAGCATTTCGGGCGACAGCTGCTGTGGGAACTAGGCCTATGCCATCGAAAGACGTACACACATACATTTAACCAGTAAAATCAATACCTCTGTGCAACGTTCAGCATCTGTCACCTGTTATCTACATTCACATAACAGGATAGCATACTCATCATGTTGGTGTATATGATATTGCAGTGCGGTTACACTGAGCTGTGCAAATATAATACAGTTTTGCATTTAGCTTTAGTTTTATATGAGCAGAAATGTGCCAGCGTAGTTAACCCGTTCAGTGCTGCAGAAAATTTGACCACCAAATGCAAGAGGTATAGATCCTCATGAGCCCCCACTGTCGCGGGGGTTCATGAGGATCTGTACCTCTTGCTGACACCATTTTGAATCCATGTTCCCGGGACAACTAGGACTTGTTGGTGTGGAATTAACGAAGATTGCAGGAGCACAACATGCGTCAGTTGACACTGAAGGGGTTAATTAACATGAAATAGGTTCGATTTGTGTATTTCTTTCCAGAAGTTTAAGGGGGGTTAAACGACTTTATTCGGCCGCAGTAATCCAGCTAGAAGTTATCGTACATCAGTATTGCATTTTACAAACCTAACAAATAACAACCACTGTGGTTGTTCTTTTGTTACCTTTCTAAAATGCAACACTGACGTATTCTAAGACCGAATAAAGATGCAAAAAACGTTGGCAGCAAAGAAAGTGAGAAAACACTCAGGGTTAATTTAAGCTATGAAAGAAGTATGAATTTCACAAAAACTATTAGAAGAAGGACCAAAACGAGCATACAACTGACACTAATACATAAGAAATAAATTAACCCATGTGATTACTGGAGAAAACTGGAGATGTAAGTCAGATGCAATGTACAGCTACAGTTAGTTTCTATAGCCAAAGATCTGTGCTGGAAAGATTAAAAGTCAAGTAAATTATATAGTTACTTGTATGATCTGTGCAATCACTTACCAAAGTTAGCATCTGAAACAATACAAATCAAATCGAATTATAACATGTTAGTACTTTCCGTTGCACGTGAGTACAACCACATGAACAAAGCTGCAGAAATAATTTAATAATCAAAGTTTGACTCACTGTGTCCTGAGGACGAAATTCACAAACACCAAAAATGTGACTGCCACGCGCGTAAAATGCAAAGAAAATCCCAACAAATAAAGAAGCACGTTTCAAAAGGATAATTACAACACAACTGTGTCGAAACTGTCCTTTCTAAGCGTGTTACTTTCTTTCTTGAGATTGTCTTAAAAATTCCCAAAAATGTGTCCATAACACTTTGGTTGTCGGTAGCGGTTGTTGTCGCGATGATTCTCGCAGGAATTATTTTCTAAGAAACCGATACCGACTGCCAAAGGGTTAAATAATCTCATTACAGTTCAGGCGACAGACTGACCAAGGCTGTTCAATGGTGGTGCTATAGTGTTTTGACACCTCTAAAAGCAAATCTATTTTAAATCATAGAACTATTACAGTCGATCGATTTCTTATTGAAGTGAGCCAGAGTTAAATGGTTTTCATGTGATGTCAGTACGCAAAAACTCATCGGGCCGATGTCGGCCGCTGTCGGCCCGCGCAGAGCCGTGCGCGGGCAACTGCGGCCGACGACAGCCAGATGGCCTTTGCTTGTACGAAGGTGACAGTTTACTCTCGACACAATCAAGCATGCATCCCTGGGATTATATATATATATATATATATATATATATATATATATATATATATATATATATATATATATATATATATATATATATATATATATATATATATATATATATATATATAATTTTTCATTAAATTCTGAGAATGCTCTTGCTACGCTAATGCCATGGAATTCCAGGCAGGTAAGCTTGCATTGTGTCATCAGGACATCAGCTGCCCTTTGTGCGACTGCATCGCCTACTAGTTCCATAAAGGGGAGGGTTAGAGGGAGAGAAGAAATGACAGACATATCATTTTAAGCCTTCCACTGAACACCTACTACATAAAGTAATAGGGACTACCCCCAGGCACCCCGCAATCCGCTGGAGAATATCCAGTCCTCCCCCCGAGAGGGAGGCTAGTGCATGAATATTCCCAAACAGATCTTGGACCTGCTGGATAGATTTAAGTTTTTGCCGCCCACGACCGCTTTCGCCTCAAGGGGGTCTCATCAGGTAGGCATACGGCGTAACCTGAAATTGCAAACACGACGCATGTACTAGAAGCTGCCTCCAGAATTTACTGGTAGCACCGCCAGTACAGCCTTTTACGTCGAAGGCTGCTTTCAGGAGAGTTCCATTGTAGGCGTCCAGCTCGACGACCCATCTCGACTTCTTGGCACCGCCGGAACCGTCTTCAGTGGGCACAAAACCACAACACGCGGCGTCATTGTGACTGGCACAGGGTCCTCTTCACTGACGAAAGCAGGTTCTGCATTGATCCGTCTGATGGCCGAATCAGGATCTGGCGAAGACACGGACAGCGGTTTCGAGCTGCTAACATCTTGCAGCGGAACAGATGGGGAGGTGAAAGCGTGATGATTTGGGGTGCAATTGGGGTTAACCAGCAAATAGGACCTGTGGTCTTTCAAAATGTCGGCCGAGGACGAGGAAATGGCGTCAATGCTGACCGGTACATCAACTAAGTGCTGAGACCTCATGTGGTGCCGTTCTTCCAGCGTCACCCAAAACACCTGTACCAGCAAGATAATGCACGGCCACACACGGCACGTATCACACAAGCCTTCCTTCAACATAACAACATCAATCTGCTGCCCCATCCAGCTCCTCACCTGACCTTAACCCAATTGAACATTTTTGGGATGCTCTGCAGAGGAAGCTCAACAAGTTGGCGCCAAGACCTCAAACTGCTGCCCAGCTAAGTGCCGCCATTGGCCGTGTCTGGCACATGATACCGCAACCACAAATAAACACTCTTGTGAGATCCATGTGGCGGAAATGCAGAGCTGTGATCAACGCTCTGGGTCGTCATACACGTTACTGACAGTGTTTGTCGTCTGAATGTAGGTAGAATGACGCCATTTCGTATCAAAAAGACGTTAAGATGCACACGTCTGTGATTCTCGATTGTTGTGTTAATTTACTGTACACAGTAATTATGAATTTATTGTAAAAATTAAATCGTAAAGAGACTTCTCTACTGTTTTGCGTTTCTTTTGCCTCTGAGTATATCACATGTCATTAAAGAAATGTGATGCAAGTACAGTAAACTTTGAATATAACAAATCGCCAGGGATCAGACTATTTTCGCTGTTATATCGGAAGTTTGTTGTAAGCGGAGTGATCTTCATAGGAAAAAGTGCTGTCTGCACCTCTGAACAACGGTTGTCATATCCGACTTTTGTTATGTTAGAACTTCTTATAAGCGAAGTAGACTGTATATGAAATCAGAGTCACATAGTACCACGTATTGGAAAGCAAGAAATCACATAAATGAGCTGTGTGTTTTACTGTACCTAGATCGAAGAGACCATCGTCCTTCTGAATCACCCAACGAGCCGAAGTGGACGTAGTAAAATTAACAACTGACCACATTACAAGGTGGGCAATGAACACGCCGGATAAAACAGCTTGACCATTCCCACTGCTACATGTGCGTCCTTCACATACACAGTACTTTAGTTACTATCCAGAGAGTTTGATACCGTGGGGGCAATACTATCCAGTCAGTCGGTGGCACTTCACTCTGACCAGTTTCTGACCCAACTACACCAACGTTATCTGTCTTTCAATTCCCACGCCAACGCAGATTCCACAGCCGCCCAACCACTATCCGTGAGGGACACGGTTCTATTTTCTTGTTATCAACATCTGCAAGTGACACAGATCATCATGAGCCCCAGATCTGTGTCACTTGAAGATGGGACGTCTTCCTTGCAATTACTACTCCTAAGATACCGAACACATTCGCTTTAGTTTGTGTTTACTGTGAGCGTATTTATCTCTCGAAATGATTTGGTGTCTGACTAAACAATCCAATGAAATCATCTAGAGCCCAACGCCTGAGAAACACTGACACAAAACCATCCATTCTCAACTAGCAAGAAAGATGTATTTCACGAGTGAATGTGTTCACGAGAATCCATGCCTCTTATGCAGAAAACTGGAAGGGGTTTAAGACTAAAAAATTGTCTCTGTTGCTCCCAACAAGATTCAAATCAAGATTTGATTTAGGCTGTGTCAACTACTGCAAAAAAGGGCACGTAGTTCTTGTGTATACGATCTTCGACGAGAACAGACCACAACGTGCACTATGTTTGATAGTCGCTTTCAAGCATGCCAAAGGTTCTCGGGCCAATGTCGGCCTTTGAGCTGGCCCGCGCACGGACCAACTGAAGCTGAGATGGGCTCCGAGGATTGGTCAAACAGTCATAGGTTCCTTTCACACCAAAGAAAAAGACTACCCCAATGCGTAACAGCTCATCGGGCCGTCGTTGGCGAGCGCACGACCGTGCGCGGGCCAACGACGGCCGCATGAACTGAGACCGCGTTGTTATTTTTTGTTTTACTGCGCATAGTAGTATAGTAGCATAGTAGCGCATCAACGTTTGGTGCCATAACCTCCACTAAGCATAATTCAAAGAAAATGCATGCTCACAGTAAAACAGAAGTATTTCCGCGATACCATCAGGCAGGCATGAGTGTTCACCAAAGAGGTACATAGCGAACAAAATGTACTGAAGCTATCACTATTTGGCATAATGTATTCAAATCAAATCCGTCTCCGGCACAAGTCAGTACAACAATAAGTATTCGTTCATGTTCTTGTACTGTCTTTCAAGTGGTACATTACAGTTCACAGTATTACACTGTGTATTTTCTAATACAATCGTAGATTAACGTTAATCCCCTCTTATTCACTATTCCTAATCTCGTGTGGAACGAGATGACAAATCCACTGGTCACTGGTTTAACCCCCTAGTGCATGTAGACACCGGTACTATTCACAGTACAGGTTGATGTATGCACATGTGGGTTAAATCAAGATGATTAACCCCTTTGCTGCCAGTGGACGTAAACTGGAGTGTTTTTTTTTTCATTTATTTATTTATTTAGTTATTTCCCCCATCCGGGTCTGCCCTGGGGGACTTGGGTGGGGTTAACTACTTTTTAGTTCCCAGGGTCACCCTGGTCAGACTCACAGGGTGGGTTTTCCCCTCTATTCTGGGGCATGTGCTTCTGTCTACCCTTAGTCCATTCACCTGTATTTTTCCTTTTTTAAACTCTCCCTACTATCTGCGCTGCCCGTAGCTCTTGATATTGGATGTGTGTTGCTAAATAGTCTTAGGTTTATTTAGCGTATTAGACCGGCTGGCGACATGCATTCAATATTCTGTTTAGTTTTTTTTTTTTTTTTTTTTTTTTCACAAGCAGGCACGTCCTGAGAAAGTCTTGTTGCTGTCGGGACGTTAAGCAATGTACAACCAACCAACCTTATTTAGTTATTGTTATTGAAATCGTTGAAAGTTCAACGTCAAACTTAAAGCTCGCCCGCCATCGAAGGAACACGGGATACAAAGTGGTTTCGCCAGGAGGCATAGATCCGCATGTCCCCCGCAACTGCAGGGGCCAATGAGGATTTAAGCCAGTTGCAGCTGGCTGGTGTTCAATTTTGTCGGCCGCGCAGGGGTTAACTTCTCTATTCTTGGATTAGAACTGTGCCGATACCAATGAGCACGACGAATAAAAAAATGATAAATAATATAAATAATGAAATTTACATCAAGCCTGCCCGCTACCTGACAAGCCAAGTAACTTGCTGTAAATCTTTGTTCCATATGTATTTGAAGTTTTGCTGGAACAATCAGTGCAATTTGCTGGTCATTCTTGATGGTTATTCCATCTGCAAAGACATTCAGATTTCCGTGAGCCCTTCGCCTCTTACTAAACAGACGATCAGCGCAGTGAATCAATGAAGGCAACCAGTGTGCATCAGCATGTAGTGAATCGAGGAAGGCAACCAGTGTAAAACGACTAATTCATCCACAAAAAGTACTCGATTACACATGAATGAAAATAACTGTACGGGATTATCCACAGGTCGTAGGTCGTGTTCCTGACGTCTTTGTTAACAGAGCGACAAACAATCCACTCCAAAGAACGTGGATGCAAAGTTGTGACCAAAAGAGGCATAGTTCCTCATGAGCCCCCCGGAAGCGCGGGGGCTCATGAGGACCTATGCTTCTTGCAGATAGATCGGTTCACACATTTTCTCGGAGGCCCACTTGACTGAAGTCAGTTCAGTGCATTTGTGGATCACACCATAATGTGTAAGCCCTCTTACGTGCATACAAGAATAAAAAAGAAAAGCTGCTTATCTGTGCATTTTTATGGGCACATAATACGTACCGCTTGTAACAAAACTGGTTATAAATCTTGATGTACTGATCTTGGCTTTACACGATCACAAAAATGCGCTCTCTCCGTCTCTCCCCCTCCCTCCTTCCCCCGATATTCCGGGTTTTTTTTCTTCGGTTTTACCATCCGATGTCAGTTCTTTTTAGTTTGCTTCTTTGTTATTGTCGTTTGGCGAGTGTGTGTGTGTGTGTGTGTGTGTGTGTGTGTGTGTGTGTGTGTGTGTGTGTGTGTGTGTAGGTTAATGACTGTATTTAAGTGTATAAACATCATTATCTTTGTGAAATTATGACGACGGAGCATTTTGTTTCCACGAATAGCACGTTCGCAATTAACTTCATCTAACTAAACAAGTCTCCTTATAGCTTAGTATATGTGTGTGCGCGTAAGCCCCCGCATATCCGCGGGCACGCACTCACGCATGGACATGTGTCTGTCATTCTGGCCCTCAATCCACACTGGTTCTCGCCCTCGATTTGCTGCGCTGATAAGCGCAGCGAATAGAGGGAGACAACCAGTGTGGCTTCAATCCTTCACCTCCCCCCTCCTTACCCCTCTCCTAAGTCTTTCTGTTTGTGTGTCCCATTTCCTCTTCTCCGTTTCTCAAGTTTTCCACCTCTCCACCTAGCCGCTCACGAACCGCTCCGGACCGCGGAAAAGAGAGCCCTTGTTAGGGAGCTAATTAGCGGGAGAAGGACAAAACATCGCGCTGTTTGCCGCCGTGCTAAACTGGGAGGAAGTTGACAAGCGTGCCGTTTGCCAAGGGTTTAACCCATTCACTGCCAAAGTCCATGAGTTGCGTATCTGAAATTGTTGTTAGTTCAAGCGCCTAGGAACCCCAGACGTCAAAATATACATTGATTCGAAATGGGTCCAGCTGGAGACACAGTACCTCGTGGCACTCGCAAGTGCCGGGGCGCATGAGGCGCCATGCCTCTTGCAGCGGTGTGCACTTGATCACGGCAGCTAAGAGGCTGAACCCCGAAGCGGACCTCCAGAGGTTGCAGAAAATGAGGCCAATGACGACCAGCAAGAGGCGTAGATTCTCATAAGCCCCTGCTCGCAGGGGCTCATGAAAATCTAAATATCTTGCAAATGGAAAGGTTTGAGTTGCAGGGGTCATGCAAGTCTGTGTCTCTTGGAAATGGCAGATGATCGTTTAAGGCAACGTGTTTGCGCGACTGCTTCCGCACTTACCTGGCCTATTACCTGGCTTTAGCTCATCAGTTGCCCAGCCAACCCCTTCCACTGACCACTGACCAGAGGCTGTGATCCTCATAAGCCCCTGCAGCCTCTCGAAAGCGAAATCTTAACGCTCCTAAATGGTTGCCATGCCTCTAACTGACAATCGTAAAGGTAGGAATTACCTCTCTGTTCCTCTCACATAGAAGACTTGCACATGTCGCAGATACCCGTAAAGCATAGCACCTGATTTCCCTCATTCTCGGTAAACGAAATCGTCAGCGGTAGCGAATAGAGGGATATAACCAGTGTGTATGAGAGCAGATGCAAGTTAGTAAAAGAGTTTTTATTTATTAGTTAGTAGAGTCTCAACATGACCTGTGTATTTTGAAAAAGACCAAGTAAAAGGCGGTGAAACTTATAAGTTAGTGTGAGATCATGAGAATCGTTGTCCTTTGCAGACGAAACATGTGTCATCCTTTGTGAGCATCTGCCAATCCGCTGGTACAAGGCGGCCTCCCAATCCGAGGACATACACGCGGGGCAAGATGTCAACGTGGATGTTAGTAGGGCCGTTTTAAGACGAAAGTTAGTAAAGGCTTGTCGTGCCGAAGGTTGTATACGGAGTAATCTGCGGTTTGACTACACAGGCCGAAAAGCTTGACACAGCCTACACGCACATAGAAAAGCTGTTTCCTGTTAAATCTTGCTTTAGCGTAGATGAACGTAGTTTGCTTTTTCTTAGTCGAAGTTCAGTATCAGTTTCAGTCGCGTTCCCTGTGGTCTGGACAGACTGAATACCGGCGGTCACCATTGTAGACAACTTGACGCCACGCCCTCACCCCCAACCTGTGAACAATTACAGACCTATGGGAGCAGCAACAGGTGCAAATTTTCATCCTTCCAAAAGAGCTTGCAAGGTCTGGTGAATTGTATACGAAAGGAAAGCAAGAAAGTCTAGAAACCTGTGCGTTTAGCGTCTGGCTTCTATTTCCGTCAGTTTAACATACATTATGTTCCACAAACCGCAAATTACTGCTTAAAAATACCAGGAGTAAAACCAATATGTGTCGTGTCTTTGGCTTGATTCTGGGGTCTACAAACCAAAGATACGGCACAATAAGTATGTATAGGTGCCCGCGAAAGCTTGATCGCACACTGTGCTTTTTTTCTCGGGCCCACAGCCTCAGGCCATAAGGCCCACGCTCACAGAAATGCATACACATACAAAATGCCACTCAGTTTCAGTCACAGCTACCTTCTTAATCCTGTAGAAAATCCAGCCACGATGAACTAATTGCAAATTCATCGTCAGCAGATCAATAGGCCGTGATGCAATTATTCCCTACAGTGGACGGACATGCTCACATAAACATGGGAAGGGAGACGTGTCTTTGCCCAAGCACTTGGGTGTGTCTAATTTGTTGTTCTGTTTGTTATTTCCCCAAACAGTTCACAAGGAAGATGGTGTAACGCGAGTGTCCTGTTCTCTGTTACGTGCTTTGCGGACGTCACGTCCATTCAAACGTTAACGAGCAGTGACACCTTGCAAGATATGCAGCGACCATGAAATATGGTTTCAGGATAGTGCCTGAATAGCTTGGCGCTTGGATATAAACAACCGCCTCAAACATGATCACATTTAATTAGCCCGGACTCACTCTAACAGAAAATGGATCGACCATGATATAGTTGAACCCTTTTAGCCCCAAGGTCCCATTTCTAAAATTTTAGAGGTGTTGCCTAACGAATATGCAGGAGATGGCTTGACCATGATAATACCCTTGAATTATTATGGTCAAGTCATCTCCTGCTGTAGGGATCCGGGGCTAGAAGAGTTAGGGGTGGTGCCAGAGTACCTTGTGTTGTCCAAGCGCACAGGTATTTTGGCACAATCTTTGAACACCAAGCCAGCCGGCACGATTTCCTGAATTGTAATGTTTTCTTCAGAGGACAACCCTCGAAACTTAATAATTTTGTCAGCCGAACTCAATGTGTGAACGCTTACCTTAAAACACATTCGAGACGTGTCGCATCCGGATACGCGGCATTATGCCGCGTATTCGGACGCGGCACGTCTCGAATGAGGGGACACATGTAAAAGACAGACCAGGACAGCTCAAGGCCTGAAAGAAGGGTGAAGGTTACCGCCAAGGAACTGTGTCCCTGACGAAAAGTTTGTTCAGACTAACTTACATTCCTTAGCAAAACATCTCCGATCTTGCCCACAATGCGGGACACAGAACTTTACGAGGAACCACAGCAAGCAGGTGCCTATTGTGTGTTATTTTCTTGCATCAATGTCCTTCAGACAGATGGAGGGGTCAACAAACGGCATTCGACTGACAAACAAGGCCATCAAAACAGACGTCTCGAACGCAAGTGAGAAACATTATCCCTATTTCCACGTGCAGAAGTGGACAGATAGTGCTCTAAAGCCACGGGGGTTTCCAATAATAGACACATCACTATCATTCTATGACTGTCCTCCCAGAGATAAAATACTACGCTACCAGATCGTGCAAGAGGTATAAACCTTCAACAGCCCCCGCACACAGGTATATAAGATCCATAATATATATATATATATATATATATATATATATATATATATATATATATATATATATTATATATATATATATATATATATATATATATATATATATATATATATATATATATATATATATATATATATATATATGGATCTTACAGGTGAATGCTATTTCTGTATTTGACTCCATCGTTGGATCTCTTAAATTTATCCGTCTTGCAAATGTATTATGTTTTTGTCTTGACGTCTTCAACGTTTAAGGAGGTCAAGAATATATATGCCTCTTGCATATGAATGTTATTTCGTCTTCACATTCAGGTAATATTGGGATAACAGCATATCAACGGACCCAGCAAAGAGGCATATATATTCAAGAGCCCCGGCGTATGCGGGGGCTCTTGAAGATCTATACCTCTAGCAAAGGATGGCATTCCTCTGTTGCCACCTTCACCCTTAGTTCCCCATGCGGTGACTCTTGGGGGTCTATACCTCTCTGACGCAAAAAAAAAAAAACAACAACAAAAAAACAAAAACACTTCTGTACCGGAGCCTTCACCATTCGCTGCCCATGCGGGACATTGTGCGGTGGCTCGTGAGGATTTATGCGTCTTGCACATGGATGGTGCTTCTGTCTTGACGCCAAAACCTTCAGATGGCAATGCAGGACAAACATCTGACTGTCATAATACCTGTGTGCGGCCTACGATCTCGCGTCACTTGTTGCGTAGTAATCATGTGTGAAATTTTCTGCAAGGTCGAATTCATTTTGTCCCCGGCAAAACACGTCAAGCATTGTCATATTAAATATGGCTAAATCTGGTGTTGCTGGTAAAAGACGTTTGCTTGAAAACTGCATTGCTTCTGTTCTGTTCATTCACGCTAAATGCACTGTGCACTGGCTAAAGTGTAGTATTTGTTTAGCTTGTCGAAAAAAAAAGATTATTTGAAAACGCCAGCAGTCATGCTAAGTTATCCAAGATAACTACTCCAGTAGGCCAAACCGGGTGAAGATGTTTGACGGCACACAACAAGCAAGGGAACTGAATTGAATACGCAGTTTACATTTGACAAGGATAGAGATTTACGCTTCAAAGCCTCCCTTACAGTCTGTCCTTGGTAACAATGTAAAAGCTGCAAAAGTCCAGCTAAACCTTCACTACCACTAGGACTGGGCATATTCGGGTTACATATCTTTTCCGGTTGTATTAACCCTTTCACTATGAAGAAAAAGTAAACACAAAACCAACTGCAAGAGACACAGATCCTCATGAGCCCCCGTGACTGCGGGGGGCTCATGAGGATCTATGCCTCTTACTAAGGCATACTCATGTTCTGTGTACTCATGTTCTTTTGACTGTTGTGGCGTTTGGTCGCTAAATAAAGATTGATTGATTGATTGTACATTGCTTAACGTCCCGACAGCAACAAGGCTTTCTCAGGACGTGCCTGCACTGCTTGTGAAAAAAAAAACTAAACAGAACATTGAATGTATGTCACCAGCCGGTCAAATACATTAAATAAACCTAACACATGGGGCCTAAATAAAGCTAAGACCATTTAGCAACACACATCCAATATCAAGAGCTACAGGCAGTGCAGACAGTAGGGAGAGTTTTAAAAAGGCAAATACAGGTGAATGGACCTCGGGTAGACAGAAACACATGCCCCAGAATAGAGAGAAAAACTCACCCTGTGGGGCTGACCAGGGTGACCCTGAGAACTAAAAAGTACCTAACCCCACCCAAGTCCCCCAGGGCAGACCCGGGTGGGGGGCTAAATAAAGAAACAAAATACGCGTCTAGTGGCAGGGAAGGGATTAAATTAATTTGCCACAGATAAAGTGATATTAAAGCGGGAACACAAAAGAAAAAAAAATGTATAACGGAATATTTGTCCCTACACATTTTAAACCCACCACCTTGTGAACGTAGATATGTGCAATCAAGATAGCATGCAGAAAAATAAACAAAATGTATCGGGCAATCAAGCAAACTATATGAAAGTTTCATGGAGGCTATCAGCACTGGGCCGTGAAATGAAGAAATGATGCATGCAGTCCTCTGCAGCCCTCAGTCAGTCCGTGGGAGGAATTAATATTTCATCTGGTCAATTAGTGACCCACATACGCTGCTCCGGAGGAAGGAAACCGCAGAGTCGTGTATTCTCTTGATTGATCACAGCTTTTAATTAAAGTTAATTAATCCCAGTGGGCAAAAGGTATTCAGGTCTACGTCGGCCGTGGTTGGCCCGCGCACAGCTGGCCAACCACGGCCGATTAGACGTTAATACCGTTTTCCCACTGGGATTGACATATTGGCTTTAACGCCTACAAGGACATATCGTTGTTGATCCGATACTGTAAAGCAAACACTTGCAGATGTCGGTTTGCAACTTCAGCCTTATGTGATTGCAGAGACCTAAGCAGATTCTGGATTACACCTGACTCAGCTGAAACACACCTGCGACCCTTTAATGTGAAGATATGTGGGTCACGTAAAAGCTTATTCGACGAAGCGGACTGAAAATTTCCTCTACTAGGCACTCAGTACAAATCATTGCCAAGAAGATCGAAAGGAAAGTTCAAGAGTATTACTTTTTAGAATTAAGACATGCTTAGCTAGGCGCCTTGCTTTGACTAAGAGGGGCACAGGCTGGGGTAGAGAAACACAAGTTTCCGACAATGTGTCTCGGATATGTATGGCATTTATCTCTTCTGTTCATTGTCGGTTGACAATGAGCAGAAGAGGCAAATACTGAACATACAGCAAACGAAAGAGGTTGAATGATGATCCAAATCGTAAAATAACGTTTCTCGACCCACTGTCTATGGTGAGATGCCAATCATTCATTAAAAAACCCACAATAAGCAGAAGACCCTCGAACCGACGTCTGCCCAAGGACCTTTGCATACTCAGTGGGAAAGCACCTTAAGTTCTGGCACGGCTAGTGCACAACTGCAAATCTTGCAAATTTAACCACTCATAAGCCTAATGACATATTGATACAGGAAAGCTATTCATTAGACGTCGTTAGGTCTCGGTTATATTGACACATTGTGTGCTGCTTAGCATTCAAAGCGCGCATGCCCTGCTCATTGTTCGTGTTATTGATCTGTAATGCAATATCCCTGCTGCTGTATGTTTTACACTGTGTGCAGGTCTGTGATGTTGAACCTCATGACCTGAGTCGTAAGGTCAGACATCACAGATCAGCACACATTTCAGAGCCAAGTGGTTCTCCGTTCAGAAGCATTTGCTCAGCGCTGCGTGCACACCTTCGAGTGATAGATCAACTATGATAATTCAAGGATAGTGCCTGATTAGCTTGGCGCCTATCCAGGCGCCAAGCTAATCAGACACTATCCTGGAACTATCATTGTCGATTCATCTTCCCGCATCTGGCGGTTGTAATGTATAGTGTGTGCACAGATCCGAAACTTTAATCGGCTGGATGACACACATACGAGAAAACTCCGTAAGAGACATTGATCCTCCTGTACCTGACATAAGGAACCCAACGCGGAACAAGAATTTTGTTGTTGTTGTTGTTTTGCGTGAGACAACAGATCTTCACAAAATCGAATCCGCCGAAACTTGCGAGGCTTCATGAAATCCGGCCCTTTTGGCTTACATGAATGTCTGCGACAAAGCGCGTTTGATGATTTATATCTCTTGAAAAGAGTAGCGCGGCGTCCGCTGCAAAGCTGATCGGCTGACGTCTTATCTAGGATATAATGTATGATTTACGGAGAACATGGTGAGCATGCACCAAAGTATCATTGTGCCTGAGTGTGTGTGTGTGTGCATTGTGCCGATAGACACGTATACCCTCTTCTTCTGGAATTTCAGGTTCAAAGTGTCAGCGGTTACCTATGCCTTTTGCTGAGCGGGTCAATGTGTACTTATATTCCTTGGAAGGCTGTGGCTTTTGGTCGCTGAATAAACAAAAGACTTCAGAAACAAAATATGCATCCAGTGGCAGGGAAGAGGTTAAATTCGAGAATTATAATGTGAATAATACCAAATGCTGACAAATGAAGAAAAGTAAAACAAATATAGCACACAAGACACACTTGGTCACATTCTTACATTTCTCTGAAGAAAAGGCATGAATTTTAAAGCACACCCTTGTTGAGCTCCTAACAATCCTGCCCACCCACTTTGTCTGTGCAAACACCACCCCTCAGCTGAAAGAAGATACCCCGAAATGGCCTAAATAGCACTAATCCACCACACCATTCCTTCCTTTCCGGTGCCAACCGAAGGCCATGAATCGACCATGAGAGCCAAAAGCATGGGTCTAGAGAAAAGAGTACATGTTTATGCTCAAATGTGTGAAAACAAAAGGCCATCGGAACGACGCTGGCCGCAGTTGGTCAGCGCTGTGCGCGGACCAGCTGCGGCCAACATCAGTCTGAGAGCCTTTTGCCATTAACTTGGTGCCAAGTTAGTCAAGCAGTACCGCTTGTGCAATCACGGCAGATCCATTGCTTGGCGACTTGTACCTCCTGATAAGTGATGAGTTGGCTCTGAAAGTGACAGGGTTATGTACAATAGGAGGGGCTTGCTCACTCTCACGGCTCTCCATAACCCTCGAAACAGAATGAACGGCATCTCAACTATAATTAAAGGCTGAGAAAAAGGTGTTGTACACTGTACGTGACGGGCGAGAAGTAGACGGAGAGTTTTGTTGTCTGTTCATTCAGTCTGCATCCAGTAATCGCTGATGACAGCTGTTCCCAAAGTAGTGTAGGCCAAACACAGCTAGACATACTTACTAAGAGTGCCTTACTAAAAGGCGACAAACACGTGCGATGACAATACAGTAGAACCTGTTATGACAAAGAGATGTTTGCAAAGAAAGAAATAAAAATGGTCTTAAAAGACAGGTGCTCTCTCATCTAGGTGGGCAAAAAGCGTCACCTGTCTTAAATGGCCATCAATTTTATGGCTACAGCCACCTACAGGATGTTCTTTAATGACAGGTGACCACTCATAAGGTAGTCGCTCAAAACAGGTTCCGCTGTAAAAGGGATTAGAACTGCTTCTAAACCTGCTGTTAATACTTAGCTTTCTATTTGAGTTTGTGTTTAGGTTTCTGTCATTGTCTCGCAAACTTCTTTAAATATGATAATGTCTACATACATACAGGACGATGTGTTTTGGTCGTTCATATCATATTTTAGATAAAATATGCCACAATGTCTTTGATTTCCAAATAGTGTATAACATGATTACAGTGTAGTGTGACACTACATTATAACAATGTGAACCGCGTAAAACTTTGGCTTCCAAAATACTTTTGGAATATTTGGAAGTTTGTTGTTCTGATTGTTCTCGTGTAACTGCCATTAATTAGCGATTAAAGCACGCAGAAAAAGACAAACTATGCCTGTGTTCTCATATGTTCCTATACCTGTACGAGATAGTACTGCGTGAGCGTTATTATCCCGTACGCCATAAAGACAAACTAGGCGAGAAAGATGACCTACTACGACGGAAGCGTGTGCCATCATAAAACACTCAGTGGCATGAAAACCAACCTAGGCAAGAGGCATAGATCTTTATGAGCGCTCGCAGTTGCGGGGGTTCATGAGGATCCATTCCTCTTGCTGAATCATTTATATGTGTCTTCTTCAAGCGTGGACATCAGGCGTTAATTGTATGGCGACGGACTTCAGTTACAAGAGGTACAGATTCAGGGCCATAAGTCACTGTGTGACGCGAAGACAAGCCGCCCCGTCATAGGGTCCAGTAACCTAGACAAAGAACGTCCTGACTCTTGTTACAAGTCGACTTTCTGCGCACATGTAAGAGACAAATAGACATATGAGAGAGACAATGTGAGGATCAAGGCACGTCAAGTGCATACGTTAGAAATCATATCGCCACCACTGTCCGAACAGATCTCGATCCACCGTTTCATCAGATACGGCGCATTAGGGCCGCTGTGTTGGGACCCCGCCCCCCCCCCACCCCCCCCCTTGTCTCCCACCACTTTCATTAAAGTCTACTATTTAACATAGAGAAATAATGTAGGGTGCCTAACACTTAATGGATGTGGAAATGAAAGTGTTGACAAGCTGACCTGTGTGCAGGAAGACTTTATTTAAAAGTGTTGGCACACACAAACGACCAAGTAACAATGGGGTGAGCAGCAAGACTATTGGATAATTGGGACGATTGGGGCGGGGGGGGGGGGGCAGGATGAGAAAAAGTGAGTGTTAAACTCTTTCTTGGCAGTAACGACGCAACACTCTGACACCAATTTCATACAGCCATCATGAAGGAGAGCGGGAAGAGAAAAGTATGAGAGGGAAGCCCTCACTCTCTCAAGTTCCTTCTGCCAAAGTGCAATGTCTAGACGATTTTTATTTTCATTTCCTGTTATATACTGACTTCCATTAAAAACGCGAACTTTTCAGCAAGACTTTCTTCGTAAATATGCTTTAATCTGGATTATTGACATAATTTATTAAAAAATGTTATGAAGAGTGTGTTATGTCGTGTGCAAATAGAATGTTTAGTCTTAAAAATCGCACATCGATGACTTATGGCGTCATCAGTGACACTACCATCACAGGATATTGAAAGTAAAATTGAGAGCATCTGCAGAAGACACAGCTGAAAGTGAAAGCCAACCAATGTGCAGTGTCACTAGGGTCCGTGTGCATGAAAATCTGGCCTGTTTGGTCTTGATCTACTTTTCGTAGGCACCTGAATAATCAACATGACCTACAAACATGAAAATCAAAAAGTTCTTTATTTTTAGGTTGGCGGCCATTTTACCTGATCAAATGGATATGATTGTGTTCTTTATCTCTGTGTCAGTCACTGGAGCATAAAAAATGGTTTGAAAGTAATTCACATTGATCAAATAAGATTTATTAACAAAATGATGTGCACCGGAAGTTCTGGTTCTCTAATGAATTTTTCGAGTCAAATTTCGTTTGAGGTAGTTAATAACATCATAAGCAATCCACACAACTTGTGTGTTAAAACATATCACAGGAAACTTGTTTTACAGAGTGTGCCCAGTTTTGCTTATTTTCACCAATAATGAAACCATGTGTCCTCCAAGGTAGCCATGGGCGATAACTCATCCCATTTGTGTGTGAAGGTAGCTCAGATAGTAGGCTGAACATCTGAAGTAAGCAACAAATAAAATTTTCTTGTTTTGCTGTCAGGGTGGCTCGTTCTTTGTGGGTACACTTACAGACACTTAATGAAAGTCAGTATACTTTGAGCAAAAAAAAAAAATATATGAAAATTAATGACCTGAGAAAGAGAGCGAAACTCTTTCTCCTTTGGAAAGCTAAAAAAAGTGTCCATTAGCATCTCTCTCTCTCTCTCTCTCTCTCTCTCTCTCTCTCTCTCTCTCTCTCTCTCTCTCTCTCTCTCTCTCTCTCTCTCTCTCCCTCACACACACACACACACACACATCTGAACACTGAACAAACTGGAGACAGCGTAGGTAAACAAGTGTCTTGTAGAATCAAGCGACAGAGAAAAGCAAGCTTTAGAGGCGGGGCAGAACCAGCGAAAAACAAACCACTCAGTTCTTCAACATACTTTACAATCTGCAAAAGGCATAGATTCTCATGAGCTCTTGCAGTCAAAGGGGCTCATGAGAATCTACGCCTCTTGTTGGCTGAGATCAGTCCCACGTACCATCCTCAGATTTAGGAAATTGCCAAGTTTAGCTTTACAACTGAAACTGAAAATGTTGGGACCGCCCGGAACCCAATTTTTTTAGCATCAATCTGTGAAAGGTGTTTCCGATGGATACAAAGATATTGTGAATGACACAGCTGAATAACCAACATCAAACTTCCCTGTAAACTCAGTGGCTGGTTTAATTTGTTCTTCGGCTGTGTACAACAATGCCACGAGGAAAAAAAATCCGAGTGAATTTATTCGTCTTGCGTCTGCTTTTCTGACCATTCGGTGCAGTTGGGTTCATTTTAATTATTTCATTCTTAAAAGTCAGCCAGCAAACAGTATTAGGCCCACACTGAATTATTGTATGGACTTTTGTCAATGTATTAGTGAATATGTTTTGATTGTATTTCACTTCATGTACTACGCGGCTTTTGTGTGTTCAGTTAAAATCCTGTCAGCTTTCACGTTCGGATTCGTCAGTAAAGCGGTCTGAGCCTGATATTTCGCGGAGGACTCTATATAGAAAACAACACTGTTGTGTTATTGTTGATATTATTATTGTTATTATTTGCATTGCTGTCAACATAAATCTCATAAAGCATACACCAGAATTAACTCCTTCACTGCCAGTCGGCGCAGATTGTGTTTCTCAAACCTTTGTTCATTGAGCGACCAATCGCCACAACCGCCCAAGGAACATGCATACAAAATGGTCTCAGCAAGAAGTATAGCTCCTCATGAGCCCCGCACACGCAGGGGCTTATAAGGATCTATGTCACTTGCAATTGGGTCTTACTTACTTACTTACGCCTGTCACCCCTACCCGGGTAGAGGCCGTCGACGAGAGACCTCCAGCAACTCCTGTCCTGTGCTTCTCCTTCGATTCTACTCCAGGTGGTTCCCAGTCTCTTGATATCTGCTTGGAGGTCTCGACGCCAGGTGTTTCTCGGCCTACCTCTTTTCCTCTTTCCCTGGGGGTTCCATGACAATGCCTGCCTAGTGATACTGGAAGCTGGCTTTCTCAGGCTGTGACCGATCCATCCCCATAACACTGGATGACGTTCAGCTTGAGCTTTTTCTTGGTTCTAAAGGCTGCTGTGATAATTCTTGGCCCAAGAGGTTCCCAGCCCATCAGCGCTCTCTGTGCCACTGGTGACAGCATGAATGCTACTGTAGTACTCCTTCTGTATGGGGGGCATTCTCCTCTTCATGACCCGAATACAGAATCATCTCCCCACTTAACAGCCTTTTCTGGCCAGACTGCGTCCATCTGGCTTCACTGATACCTAGCAGGGAAAGGTTGTACTTTTGCATTTCCGCTGCTATCTGGGCGGCCTTGCCGCTCCGGTACATGGTCTTGACGTTCCATGTGCCCATGGTTGTGTCCCTGGATGGAGAGGGGCGGCTCGGTCCTGTGGCTTCCGAAGACTTCCGGCTTTCACCACAGGACGTCATAAGTCTTCTGGTAGAAGAACCTTCCTCCTCCAAGAAAGGAATTACTGTTAGTCTTTTCGTCGGCGTTTTTGTAGCTATTTCCTTTTTTGCAGGGTGGGGAAGCTACCCCCACACCCAACTCCCTTACTAGGAGGACCAGGGGTTTTCTGTCGGGGTCACCTTCCCTTAGACCATGTTGGTTCACGGCACCTTATTTCATTCGGTGCACCCCTCTCACGAGGGACCCCTTATCCACCACCGAGGGGATGCGCCTCAACGCCATATGGTCCCAGCGCGAGGTGCAGTTGGGTCGCGTTCACTTTATATCTGCAGTGAAGGAGTTAATCTCACCAAGCATTGCCCATAATTAAACGCCAGCCCCCATAACTTGACCAACAAACTTGAGTGTTTTCATTTACTCTGCACGCGACAACGAAACTAAGACATTCCGCTAATGTTTCTGTTAACTCATTCTGCCCGCGACACACAGCAAGATATGCTTGACCATGATAGTTCAAGGGTGGTGGCAGAATAGCTTGGCGCCTATTGGCGCCAAGCTATTCTGCCACCACCCTTGAACTATCATGGTCAATCTGTCTACTGAAATGCAACGCAGTCCTCAGAGGATAACTCCAAAATGTATGTATTTCAAGTCGTACCTCGCGCACAATGAGTTAAAGTCCGAAGCACAATCCCTTTAATGTTACACTTACCGTACGGTGTCTTATGTCACAAGTAACAAGGCATTTGCCCTAATTGCTCTGTCTCGTCTGAGTCACACCTGTGATGCTGCCTGTTTTTAGTCAGAAACCTTTAGTCACCTAGATTGCAAGATACTTAAATAAGCGTGCGTATTGCCACGCGAGGCATGTTGTCACTTTCTCAGCCAGCCAAAAGCCACCAGCAAGAGACACAGATTTTCATGAGTGCGTGCAGTCGCAGGGACTCGTGAGAATCTATGCTTCTTGCTGGATGACAGACGTCGGGCAATGTCCATCCATTTTTTTTTCAGACGGAGAATCCATTGGTGTGTTTCTTGCCAAGTATGCAATGTAGCAATGCTATTAAGATGTTTTCACAGTCAGGAGGAGTAGTGTAAATTCAAGTTAACCACATTGTGCGTGTTGCCACTGTGGCCTACTGTGTACAATATCGGTGGCTGCATATATACAAGGGGGTTAACTGATTCAGCTCCAAAGCATTACAGCAGGAGATGGATTGACCATGATAATTCGGCTCCAGGCTAATCTGGCACTACCCTTAAATTATCATGGTCGATCCATCTCCTGCAACTAGTGCATGCTTGTTAGATGACGCCTCCAAAATTTGGGAAATACCGCCGTGGGGCTGAATGAGTTAAAATCAACCTGCCCTTAGCCGGCATTTCAAGAACGTCCCAAAGACGTTAAAACGCAATTCGTAAAAAAAAAAAAAAAAAAAAAAAAACACGGGTGTGACTATCCGCTTACGTCTCCCTTTTGTACCAGTGAAACAATGCGTGATGCAATGAATCGTTTGGAATAGGGCAGTGGAAGGATGTAGGTGACCGATGCGTTGTCTCTACCAGGAGCTCTAACGCGTAAAAACCTCACAAACAACGACAGCCTAATTGCTCCGTGTTTTTAAATCTTGGTTGAAACCAAAAACTGCTGGTTAAAACAACTCCAGCTGGGTCACAGTACAACACGAAAGATGGTAAAAGCACAGAAACACTATAATTTAAAGATGAATAAGCACACTAATTAATATGCACTGAGCAGTTATTCAGTTATTCCTATTTACCTCCCCATTGCACATGTAGTGATCGGGGACAAGCGAGTTTTATTGAAAATATAATTTGTTATCTTAAGTTTTGAAGTTGAGAAATCAGAAAATAAACTGGTCCAAGAAAAATGCTAAAGTTTGCTGACACCGACTGAGCTTTTCAGAGGGCAGTGGACACCAATCTTAGTAAAGACCCCTGTGGTTATGGAATGTGTCACTGACTGTAACTAGTGTAAAGAGTACTAAGACAACCACGGACTGCCCTTTACCAGCCATCTAATCCCACTACCCATACGTCCAACGCAAAAGCAGTAAGTCAAACTGAAAGGTTCTCGGTCCGACTTTTGCCTTAGTTTGGTCCGTGAACGGGTGTACCAGTACGCTATTAAGGTGGAACCCAGGCACCACAGGACTAGGTCCCATCATCACAAAAGAGCCAGAGGGATAGTAAACAGGAATAGGAAGGAGGGGAGATGATTTTTTGTGCATAAAAGTGATTTGAAACTGAGTTCACCTCAAGTTTCGTCTGACTTTCATACATAATTTATTGTTACAGGCGGAAAACGGCTGACGGTGATTTGAAATTGAGTTTACCTGAGACGAACCTCAGGTAAGCTCAATTTCAAATCACTGTTTGTCATTCCCTGCCTGCGGAATGCGCCAATAACATTCACCTACTTCAGCTGGCTTTACACATTACTTGGCAGGCTTTTAGCTGGACTTACTGCCCAGAAGCTAGCTTTTCCTCGGTGGCCCCCTTGGCACAATCACAAACCTATAGACGGCGGCCAGGCAAATTAGTTACCCCTGAGGGCACCAAGGTCTTAATTACTTTCGCGTCCAGCGCCATCTGGATGAGACTGATCGGCCTTGAAAGCTAAAGCACGGTAAGTCGGTTGAGGGCACTAAGACCTTTCAGTCTCCCGTTTCGTCATATGTGGGAGATGGATCGACCACTGGCGTCTTTACTAATTTGATTCCAGGGCCAACTGAGAGATATATATATATACTGGATCGTATCGAATGGGCGAGATAGCTCCAGTGTACTGTAGGGCGCATCTTAAATTGTCACACAAATCTGGCACAGCCGCGGGACCTGCCATGATGGGTGCATTGAGGTGCCAAGCTAATCCGGCATAATATTCTAATAGCTTGACTTATCACGGCGCCTCACATTTAAAAGTAGCGCTATTGCTGTCGAGACGATTTTAAAATAAGAACAAAATTGCTGCTGGAAGTAAATGGTTCATTTTTAACGACTGTGTGCTGGTCTGTAATTGTGGACCATGCGGCTAGAAGCCGCATGGTCCACAATTACAGACCAGCACACAGTCAACTAGTGTACAGACCAGCGTTGATCACTCGAAGTGGTGCCCCCCAGGCCCTATAATTTGTTTTCTCAGCTACACTTGAAATTTTCCCCGACTCATTCCCACACACTCTATCCCAAGACTTTCCCAACTTTTTCCGCTTGGTCACACTTAATGTGAGTCGGTCTGTGATTTTGGACCTTATTGCTGTAAGGTCCGAAATCACAGACCAGCACACATTTTGTAAGCTTCTATGATCACAAGTCTCCGGCACACCTTGAGTAATCATTGTGTAAGAGCAAGCGAGTCCGACTTGAGATCAGAAAGGAAAGAAAACAGTCTATCCATTTGTGATCTCATACAACAGCCGGCCAAATCCCTAAACAAAATGATATCGAGCCGGAAAGAGAGAATTGGGGCACTAGCTTGAAATCGCGACACGTAATTGTCGTACTTGTGGGCTTTTCTGGCCTGACATAGAACACTCTTCGGCCTGCGGTTTGTGAATACTTTTGTAAACTATTACAGAGTTTAAAATGTAATCTTCATCATACGTGACTGACAAATCAGATCATCTTGAAGATGTTACAGTAACCCTTGCACCCACCTTTTCAGGGACGACATACATTCCTCATGACAAGTGATAATTTAAAAAGCGTGTGTGTGATTTTGGACCATCCAATTCTACGTCGTTAAGACCCAAAATCGCAGATCGGCACACACTGATAAGCCAGGACTTTGTACGTATGAAATCCTTCGTATCGAATTCCATACACTAAGACCAAGTTGAGGACATTTGATACTCGTGCCGGCCACGGGGACATAAATTCTTTTTAGAAATCCCGCTGATTCAGTGTTATCTGAAAAATGCAGAAATTCTTCACAACAAAGCCTGCTGATCCATGACCCAAGCGTTATCTGAACAAAGTGTGACTAAAATACTTTATCTTCTTTTTATCGGAAGCTAACGTGAACATCCGTTTGACGTTATTTATCGGAAGCTAGCGTGATCCCAAGTAAGCGTGATTTTCCACGTGTATTCCCGATTTATCCGTGACTCATGATACACGCCGCAACACACCTGTCAATACACAGTCCTGCCTGAGCGATAAGGAACAATGGTTGAAAAGAACAATGAATGACACAATCTTCCAGGCCATCTGCAAGAGGCTTATATTCTCATGAGCCCCTGCGACAGCAGGGGCTCATGAGAATCTATGCCTCTTGCTGACTTAGTCTTGCGCAGTTTGACATCACTGTTATTGTTGGACAAAAAAAAAAAAAAAAAATTAATACGCCATTGTTTAGTTCCGCATCTTCTATCGATAGGTCTATTTTTGTCTAAGATCCCAGTTCATCTGACTATCGTTATACACGAACACCGCAAACGTAGTCGATAATCAGGACAGCATCCTACAATTTATAAACCGAGGACTGAAGAAAGAGAAACTTACCATGATCGAAACCTATGAACCAAGTGGAATAGTTGTCCCCCTCCTTCTTGCCTCGAATCATTTTCTTCGGTTGTACACTGAAATATTACTCCGGTATGGTCACAGCTGTGCAGTTTGAACAAGCAGCATCGTGTGTTGGGTATCAGTCGCACAAAACCAAAACATACACAGACCTATCTATCTATCTACACTACACCGACACTCCACTCGCTCGCTATCCCGTGTCACTTAGGTAATCCATGGCATGGCACTGGCTTAGACTGACATTTCACTCTGCGCTTCGTGGGATGGAAGGTACACACTGTAGGTAAGGCAATCACTGACAATCAGCTGCGCAGGCAAACGCAGGCCAGGCAGAACAGATGAGTCTAAACACAGGTGTGTGTCTAGTCCAGTCGATACGAAATTCCCTCTTGCACCGGAACTAGTCTCGCTCTGGCTTTGTGTGTGTGTGTACTACAGTTGTGTGTGTCACCTGCCTACACCTGGCTGGAGTTACCCCCACTCACCGTCACAAGCGTGGCCGCACACTCGATCAACACAAAACTGCGCGCGCTAGGTGCTCGAGCGTCGCACGAGGGTGTGACGTCAAGGGGTCGGGGGTCACGCATAGCAGCCAGTCATTGGGGCTTGACCTTTTTCGGTGCTTAAAAAGCCGAAAGCCGGCCACTGTTCAGTGGTGGATAACTTTCGCTTATAAGCGTGTTTCTTGGCGGCGCGATTCCTGATGATTTTGTGTCGACAAGAAATAATTCGACAGCTAAGTACTTTCACAGTCACTTTCCTTTCACGGCCAAATAACTAAGCCATTTTTTTCTTTGCACCATTACTAAGCAATACGTGCAAAACGAAAATTGAGAATGTCAGCTCAAGGGTATTGTCTGGTCAGTTTGGCGCCTGTCAAGGCGCCAAGCTGACCAGACAATACCCGTGAGCTGTCACTGTCGATGATCAACCCTCCACAATTGCTGCTGGATGCAAAACAAACATATACAGGCCAGAAAGACTTACTGGAGGGTGGGGGCGGTGGGGGGCCTTGGGCGACCAGCTGTGTATTAATTCACGTGTAATCATGTTTATGGCGTTACGTAAACCTCGTATCAGCCAAGCGAAATGGTCCCGATATTTTTTCTATTCACACCGACACCGTGTCTCCTCTAATGACAAGTGCGGTGAGATTTTGCTCGCGAAATCTCTGAAATTTGATTCAAGTGCTGAGGGTTGAATTGGAGCGTATGTCGGCCAACAAGCGTAAAGATGCAAATGAGCGACTCATGGACTGAAACTTGATCCACACTTTATATGGCGTTATGCTAGTTTTTTATTGTCGTCTGTTGAAACCCTGCGGACACTTAAATTTTGAGGAAAAAATATGTAAATGTGAAATCGTTACATACGTACTTTATTTAGTGTGATTCTGAAGAGGGATTTTTAACCCCTAAAAAGTGACAATTTAACTGCAAGAGACATAGTTCCTCATGAGCCCCCGCAGTTGCGGGGGCGCATGAGGATCTATGCCTCTTGCTGACACGTTCCTTGGACGGCTGCGGGACTTTGGCGTTACATTAACAAATATTTCAGCCGGACGCATAATATGCGTCCGGGCATTGGCAGTAAAGGAGTAAATTTTTCCAAAAAGTGCATCATAAAGTACATGGTACTACGGACACAGCTGACAGGCCTCGTCAGCATTAATTTTTAAACCGACAGATGAAGAATGACACATAAGAATTAGATTTACGTCTCATTATGCCTTAACTAAAGGTAATCGCGACCACAGGTTGGTGGAGAGGAATGACAATTTGAATTGATCAGTGTACACTAGGTATATTTTCCTAATCACTGTAAATCAAGTCTTGCTTTATAGCGACTAGAAGAACTGTACATGTACACACATCGTGAAAGCGCTTTCCTCTGCCCCAGCATGTGATCACGATCCCCTGTACCATGTAGCTGCTCATGAGGAACTATGGTGTTTGCAGATGGCAGATGACAGATGTTCGCCTTAGACGAATTTTGTCCCTTTCACTCCCAAAGCCTTGCATTATTTACATTTTGGAACCGTCTTTAATTTAGTCGCGAGCGAGAAGCCGACGAGGCGCCAAGCAAATCAGGCACGACTGCTGTGTTATCACAGGCGATGGCTCGATAACTACAGCTCAAGATAGAGCCTGATTAGCCTGGCATTTCTCCAGGCACTTCCTCCCCCCTCCCCCCCCCCCTTTTGAGCGATTACAATCGATGCATGTCCAACACTTGACGTTGGAAGGGAAATAGTACCCTGTGATGAGACTCGAAAACATTCGCCCGGGCAAGCTCGCCGCGGTTTTTTCTTACCTGTCATTTCAGGTGAAAAGAAAAAAGGTAAATGAATGATCAAGCTACAATTTAGTGGGCACCGTTCCGTATTATATCGTACGTTTTGCCTGTCATCGCCGTAGGGACATAATTCTGTGGATGTATATGCTGGGCCCTGTATACACGAGGTACTGTCATCTGTGCTGGTCTGTGATTTTGGACCTTACGGCTTTCAGCCGTAAGGTCCAAAACCACAGACCAGCACAGCACATATATTAACATTCATGTTTGGTAGGACTCATGCTGTGTTTTAAAGAAAACAGATGCTGCTGCTTGTTTTCGGATTAAAACCTGTTTTTCGTACTTTGACACTTTAAAAAAAAGCTCTGTGTAGGGGCCTACTTGAAAGTATCTTTCGTACTTTGCGACACTTTTTAAGAAATGACTGCGTACTGGAAAGTACTAGCTTCACGTATCTTATGTCTTTTTCGTTCGCGTTAAATGGTTTAAAGGTTGTGATGGTGGTAGTGGTAGTGGCGGTGGGGGTAGGAGTAGCAGTAGTTGTAGTAGTAGTAGTACTATCTTTAATTTTTAATCACATGGGCAACCAAAACACCTATAATTTACTGCACAATGCACATTTCGGAGACGGAGAGGCCGGCAGAATAAGTCTTGGGTTGACAACGTCAAGGACTGTAGAGGCCTACAATTTCCCATTCTGCTCCAGGCATGTCGAGACAGACCCCGATAGAAAAAGCTGACGACGGAAGCGTCCCCCCCCCCCCCACCCCCACCTCCCAACGACTCTAAAGACGACGTGTTCTCCATCAGGTGATGGGTGAAAGCGAGGAACAGAACAGAAACACGTTTCGCTCCTGCTCCCAAAACGATCACCCCCAAAATACAACCATCCAAACTACCCCTCAAAGAACAAGAAAAATGGGAGAGTGGAAGGGAGGGGTGGGGTTGACCCAAAATGCATTCAAGTTCAGCATGATAAATGGATACCCACATTTCTTACAAATTTTGATATAGAGGCGAAGAGAAGTCTAACTTCTAGAATGAATTATTTTTGCAAATGGTGTGGAACATTTGTCGGTTTATTGCCTTATTTGCAACATGCCCCCATAAAAGAAGCATCATAAACGGACGACATGAAAAAAGTCGCTTTCATGTTTGTCTCCTATTTTTTAATGATATAATGTATAGCCTTATCTGGGTTCCTCCTTGGAATATAAAACAAGGAACACGTGAGTCTCTTATTATATATTGCAATGAAACAATTCTGTGTAATGTGCCCTTTTTCTGTACGCATTTCAATATTTGGGTTTTCAGTAAAACATTACGGTGACGTGGGAAGAAGTAATGGCCAAGTATAGTTTAATGTCGGCAGAATCACGAGTATAAGGTTACCTCCGCCATACCATGTTCTAATGAGGTATGGCCCAGCAATACCTTGCCTCCCGGGTTCCTTCGCCACTGCGTTATGTAATAATGTTACGCGGAATCTCCACTTAAGAAGACAGGTTTCATGTCAGATGTAATTATCATTAGCATAAACATATTACATGTTCATGTATTCCATTACATTTTTTTACAATTAAAAAACAAACACGCACAGCAAACCAAAATTTTCACAAGGACATCTCATCACTGATTACAGTTTGTAATTTCGCGGCTTTTATTCAGCTCCACGCTGATCCAACCGCCACTATCAAAACTCAAGAGACATAGATCTTTATGGGCCCCCACGACTGCGGGGGCTCATGATGATCTATGCCTCTTGCACACTACACCTGTATTCGCATTCCTCTGCTAGAGGATGTCCCATTAAGTTAATTCTATATGAGAAAAGTCACGGCCCCTTATTTGTTTCCTTCTGGATGGCTGCGAGCACATAATCCTCTGCTTAATTAAGGCACGGGGCGTGACAATGATTAAGCGTCCTTCTTAGTCCGACTACATAATGAGATGAGTGTGAAATATTCATGAGACGAGTCCTATATGTAACTTGTAAGTTGGAGGACGTTTGTTTTTAAACGTTACACCTCCTGCCCCCCCCCCCCCACTCCCCCCCACTCCCCCCCCCCCCACCTTAAAGACGAAAAATGTCGTTCATAAACACACGTGGACTGTTCCACAATTGTGCACCGTACGTCTTTATTCCGTAAACATCCCAAATCACAGAACAGCACACGCATGTACCTTTTTACGCATTCGTCTGTATGCATTCTTTTCATTGATTTTCTAAAGAGGGAGATGAGGCTAAAAGGGAATGTGCATTCATGCAAAGGTAGTCGGCCCACCTACGCATCGTGAATTACGCATCTGCTTGTCCACAGTTACCTTTTTGCTATCACGAGACTTCAATAGGAGGGGCCCTGCTGCAAGACGAGACAAAAAAGGATACAGGAATTTGGAAAATCTTTACTGGTATTTTACGATCACATTTTAGTTTTGTTTTGTTTTTGTGGGTGGTGGTGGTGGTGGTGGTGGTGGTGGTGGTGGTGGTGGTGGTTTGGGGAGAGGAGTGGTTGGGTGTGTGTGGATTACCTTCTGTATTAACCCCTTCATTGCCAGCGGACGTTGAGTCCTTGTGTAATCATTGTAAATTAAACGTTACAGATTCCCCAGCCGCCAAAAGAACGTGGATACAAAGTGATTCCAGCAAGAGGTACAGATCCTCATGAGCCCCCGCAACTGCGGGGGCCCATGAGGATCTATACCGCTTGCAGTTGGGTGGTGTTCAGTTTGTATCGACAGTGAACGGGGTTAACATACAGCATGATTGTTTTCAACGGCATTGACGTGAATAAGGAGGAAGACATAAAGGCGTTTCGACGCGCTCTTACACATGTCAAGTAAAGGACGACAGGTAATTAAACAATAATGACATCTGACATGATTTTTATGTCTTTTGCACGTGTCGACTCTTGCTTGAGTTGTTAAATACGCACGCACTCACAAACACACACACACACACACACACACACACACACACACACACACACACACACACACAGAGAGACGCACGCACGGACGCAGGCACACACAGTGGAACCTGCGATTCGATGAAGGGCGATTAACATTTTGCGGTTACGCACACACGCACGCATGCACGCATGCACGCACGCACGCACGCACGCATACACTAACTTACGCACACACACACACACACACACACACACACACACACACACACACACACACACACACACACACACAGCTACTGACATTCACAAAACATATATTTGTCTAGCTGCTTAATTTCCTGAAAGCTCAGTGCATACTACTTCCTCCGCCGCCCAGAGGGCAGAAGGTAAAACATACGCATGCATTACACGGCGCCTGTCGCTTCAGTAGGGAAGTTGTCAATCTTCAGATCAGGAACACGCATGTTAGCAGCGGCCTTGAACCCGACACGTGTCCGCACACGGTAAATTAATGAACGACTGAGTTTAAGGTGCTGGTTTACAGAGCATAATGTGCGTCTGACACGGCTGTAAGATATTAACCCCTTAACTTCCGGGGCTAACACTACCGAGCTGCAAGAGACATAAATCCTCATGAGCCCCAGCTCATGAGGATTTATGTCTCTTGTTAGTTTTATGTTCTTTCTACCGTCCCATTTATGTTTGTGTTCTTCGCGCGAAAGTCGGTCA
Source organism: Semisulcospira habei (assembly GCA_036245525.1). Lineage (NCBI taxonomy): Eukaryota > Metazoa > Mollusca > Gastropoda > Semisulcospiridae > Semisulcospira > Semisulcospira habei. Next base: position 55,300,954 of record BTPG01000008.1, read on the forward strand.
GTGTCCGGGCGTTTCAGAAGCGAAATTCATGATCACGGGCAGTGTTGGGGTTAACCCTTTGGCTGTCGGTAGCGATTTTTGTCGCGATGATTCCTGCTAGAATCATCGCGACAAAAAGCACTACCGACAGCGCCAAAGGGTTACATTACACAAAAGTCTTCGTTTATTAGCGTCTTAGCTACGTGATTATAAAAATTACATGACGTTTAAAAGGACCTGTTCTAGGCAAAAAGAGTTAACACTTTTTTAACAGCAATATTTCCTTTAAATGTTCTTGTAATACTACAAGATGAGGATTTCATTCCAAAGTCTACCGTATTGTTTGGAGCTCACGTGCGTTTTTCTTTTAGGAACATTCAGAGTTGTTCATATTTTTAAGCTTATCCTTCTGATCCATTTCCATCATCTCTAAGCCAACCTCTGATCCTGAACACACACGCTGGCGCACACAAATGAAAGACGGACACTGCGACTTCCCGCCATTAGTACTACGCTCTGTGGGCTGGAGTATCTACTCATTAGCGACTGACAGGAATTCTGAAGAAGAAGAACGATAGCAAGAGCAGCAAAATGACGTCACTATAAGCTTCACGTCATGGCATCGCTGGTCTCACGACGCCGTGTACACTGTGACGAATTTGATATTTCACGTCAATCATCCGAAAGCCGCACGCTCTTCCAGAGCTGACTGTTCATTGTTCCACACAGCCTCTTCCAGCGCTGACTGTTTGATGGGAGTAAATAGTGGCTCCAAAACTTGCAAAAATGAATTAATTATTATTGAAAAAAAGTTGAACGGTACAACGCTTGATTACGAACTCATTCAGTATCTCCCTTTCAATCCCCACCCCACCCCACCACCTGCCCCAGCCTGATCCGCACGGCACTGAATGGCACACCGTCACAAACACAAATGGGCAGAATGGCCCGGCACACGGCACAAACACAGGCGGCAGACACACGGCGCTTCCTACCGGTTATACGTTCTGTGGGCTGGCGTAGCCACAGACATTTTGAAGAATAAGGTGGAATGGCCCACGCCCACAAAGCCTCTTCTGTACTCTTGCATGTATATTCCACCTTTTCCACAATACGTTCGCAAAATATCATACAAAAATAAATGAAGGAGAACATCGCGCCAGCTCATACACTACATGTAAAACACCGGGAACTGCTGGTGATTTGCGTCAATTAGGAACATTGTATAAACACTTTGGTGCTTTTACGTCACCGTCACTGTTTGATTCTTCTGATGAAATCAAGGAGTCTTATTTTTGACATTGTTTCCACATTGAACTTTTATTTTTGAAAAAGTGGAAAAGGTACAAAGCTGGCGAACGAACTCATCCAATGTCTTTCTACAAAATAGCCATATCCAAAATTTCAAGTGCATATAATCAAAATTGCGGACTCTAATCTGGGTCAACCGACTTTTTATAAACGGTCTTATATTATGTCTTCAATGAGACATCCCAATTACAATATGCTCGGAGGCTCTCTTAGCCACCCATTTAATAAAGTATTTTGCCAAGTTTCAAGGTTGTGCGTACAGTAATATCGGAGATTCTCGTGTTCACATACATATCTCTCTTGGCTTGACTTCGCAAACGAAGATTTTATAGGAGTTGCCCACGACGTCTGCAGGCTTGTTCGTGGCTGCGGAGGCCAATCCGAGACAGGCAGGTTCGACCGCAGTGGCTGCAGGGGAAGGTCTGGTCAGGGTTCTGAGCTGCGGCATCTCTGTTTTTTCTCCTGAGCCTCTTGTCCTTAAGGCTAGCTCTGTGAGAGTCCTCAAAGGAGACAGCTGCCTTGTAAACGGTGGAGCGCCAGGTGTCACGGTCCGCAGCAAGCGAAGACCACTGGTGGTGGTCGATTTGGCAGGCACTAAGTGACTTCTTGAGACAGTCTTTGTATCTCTTCTTTGGTGCCCCTCTGTCACGGTGTCCAGTAGCAAGCTCGCCGAACAGGGTGATCTTTGGTAGGCGATGATCCTCCATCCTGGAGACATGCCCCGCCCAGCGGAGCTGTGTCCGCAGCAGCAAAGCCTCGATGCTCACAGTTTCAGCCTGTTCAAGGACCTCGACGTTGGTGACATAGTCACTCCAGTGAATGCCCAGGATGGTGCGCAGGCAGCGCTGGTGGAAGCGTTCGAGGAGTCGTAGTTGGCTGCGGTAGAGGGCCCAGGACTCGGAACCATACAGCAGGGTGGTGAGGACCACAGCTCTGTACACGCTGATCTTGGTGCCTGTTTTCAGCTGTTGATTGTGCCACACCCGCTTGAAAAGTCGCCCGAAAGCGCTGTTCGCTTTTGCCAGCCTGCTGTCAAGCTCCTTGTCCAGCTTGGCGTCCGACGTGATAATGCAGCCAAGGTAAGTAAACTGGTGCACTGACTTTAGTTCAGACTCGCCAATGGTGATGTGAGGAGGGCGATACACTGTCTTGGGTGCCGGCTGATGGAGGACCTCTGTCTTTTTCAGACTGACCTCGAGTCCAAAGAGCTGGGCAGCATCTGCGAAGCAAGACGTGATGCGCTGCAGGGCTTTCTCTGTGTGTGCAACGAGGGCAGCATCATCAGCAAAAAGCAGCTCACGAATCAGTTGGTCTAGGGTTTTCGTGTGGGCCTGCAGTCGTCTGAGGTTGAACAGGCTGCCATCGAGACGATACCTGATGTACACTGCATCGTCATCATCGAGGTCCACTGTGGCCTGCTTCAACATCATGCTAAAAAAGATGGTGAAGAGGGTCGGTGCCAGCACGCAGCCCTGCTTTACGCCGTTGAGAATGGGGAATGGTTCTGAGAGGTCATTGTTGAGTCTGACCTGGCCTTGCTGGTCCTCGTGTAGCTGGACAATCATGTTGAGGAACTTTGGGGGACAGCCAAGTCGCTCCAGGATCTGCCACATGCCTTGCCTGCTCACAGTGTCGAACGCTTTTGTTAGGTCGACAAATGTTACGTACAGCCCTTTGTTCTGCTCGCGGCACTTCTCCTGTAGCTGTCTCAGCACAAAGACCATATCGGTGGTGCTCCTGTTTGCTCTGAAGCCACACTGGCCCTCTGGGAGTTGGTCTTCAGCGATGGCAGGTACCAGCCGATTCAGAAGCAGCCTTGCAAGGATTTTCCCAGCAATGGACAGCAGGGTAATTCCCCGATAGTTGGAACAGTCAGACTTCTCGCCTTTGTTCTTGTACAGGGTGATAACGACTGCATTACGGAGATCTTTTGGTAGTGTTCCTTCCTCCCAGCAGCAGAGAAAGAGGTCATGGAGCTTGTTGTGCAGTGCTGTGCCTCCATGTTTCCAGATCTCTGGCGGTATTCCATCAATGCCTGCTGCTTTGCCACTCTTGAGCTGGTGGATGGCTGTGAGGGTCCCTTCAGCGGTGGGCGGTTCGTCCAATTCAACCTTTACTGGGAGGTGTGGGATTTGTAGGACGACTGCTTCTTGAACAGTGCGCTCAGCGCTGAAGAGGCTCTGAAAGTATTCCGACCAGCGGTTCAAGATGGAGGTATTATCTGTGAGGAGTGCCTGACCATCAGCGCTTCGCAGGGGACTTTGTACCAGGTGCCTGGGGCCATACACTGCTTTCAGTGCTTCGTAGAAGCCCCTGTAGTCACCATTGTCAGCGCAAAGCTGGGTCCTCTGTGCAAGTCTGGTCCACCACTCATTCTGGAGATCTCTGAGCTTGCGCTGGAGACTGCTGCAGACGAGGCGGAAGGCAGACTTCTTCATAGGGCAGGAAGGCTGGGCTAGGTGGGCCTGATGGGCGGCTCTTTTTTTTGCTAGGTGTTCCTGGATCTCTACATCGTTTTCGTCAAACCAGTCTTTGTTTTTCTTTCTGGCGAAACCCAAGACTTCTGCAGAGGATTTTGCAATCTCAGTCTCAAACCTGCATGCAGGCGGTTCAGGATATTGGTCGCCTGATGTTGAGCTGGGGATGACAACATCACTCGGCACACCCTGAACGACCAAGCAGCCTTTTCTAGGGACAGCACTGCTTGCTCCACACGGAGAGGGGCCTAGAAAAGGTGGCCTAACCAAAGCTCGTCCCCTCGCAACCCAGTTGGCTAGCCGCGGTCAACGGGCATCTTCTCCTGCGGTCAAAAAACAAGAAAGAATAACGGATCCACTCTCATGACGACCACGACCGGACTCAACGTAGCATGCTGGAACGTCCGAACCATGCTCGACAAAGCAGACAGCGGACGCCCTGAACGTCGCTCCGCCCTCATTGCCCATGAATTGCGGAGGTTAAACATCGACATCGCCGCGCTCAGCGAAGTACGCCTTCCGGACGAAGGCAGCCTCCAAGAACTTGGTGCTGGGTACACCCTCTACTGGTCAGGCAGGCCTGCATCAGAAAGACGGCTCTCAGGCGTGGGTTTCATGGTCAAGACATCCATTGCGACTAAGCTGGAAAACCTACCAACGGGCCACTCAGACCGCATCATGTCCATGCGCCTCCCACTGAGACACCAGCAACACGTCACCCTTCTCAGTGTGTACTCCCCAACCCTCCTGGCAGAGCCTGCTGAAAAGGACAAGTTTTACACTGACCTGCGCAGCCTCCTACAGAGTACCCCTGCAGACGACAAAGTCATCATCCTTGGCGACTTCAACGCCAGAGTGGGCCAGGACTCTGAAGCCTGGAAAGGAGTCCTCGGCAAGCATGGCGTGGGGAACTGCAATGACAATGGCCGCCTACTGTTGGAGTTCTGTGCGGAGCAGCAACTTGTCATCACCAACACTACTTTTCAGCAAAAGGACAGTCGAAAGACCACCTGGATGCATCCTCGCTCCAAACACTGGCACCTTATCGACTGTGTCCTAGTGCGTCAGAGGGACCGCAGTGACGTCCTCCTCACCAGAGTGATGCCCAGCGCAGAGTGCCACACTGACCACCGCCTTGTCCGCTGCAAACTCAGGCTCCACTTCAAGCCAAAACCCAAGAAATGGGGGCCCCCCAAGAAAAAGCTTGATGTTGCCAGCCTTCAGCGTGACGATGTGAAAGCTGCCTTTCAGACAGATTTACAGCGCAGGCTCAAAGACACAGCGGACCCAGTAGACTCCTCCCCTGAAACACTTTGGGAACAACTGAAAACTACATACATATGCACACACACACATACACACACACACACACACACACACACACACACACACACACACACACACACACACACACATACGCACAATCGACGTTCAGCAGCAAGGTTAGAGTGGCTAGACGTGATGTCATTTTTATTTTGTTGCTTCTTTGCCAGACCATGAGCCCCACCCGCCTGTTATGTCCTTTACATTCTACGGAACGCGCTCCGACCAGCCCCGTCTTAAAGTCTACCGTATTTTCAATACGGTAGACAAAAAGACTAACTTCAACTTTTGAAGTTTAAAAGTCGTAAAATGAAATTCTGCTCTTTTGTATAAGTGTGAAGGAGAGTTCCATCAATGCACAAGAGGCAGCAGAAATCTTCTGTTACGTGTTTCTACTCGCTTGAATTGTAAAGGAAGGATAGAGGTTTTAGCTGAGGCAAGACGACACAGAGAGACCGTTCTATTGGCAAATCTTGCAGTCCAAACCCGCCCTGGAGCAGATCGCTTTACAGGCAAATTCCAGCAATCTAAAATGACCCGCCCTTGAGCAGATCACTTTATTAGGTATAACTTAGCTCACAACCCTGTCAAGGTTATAAACTTAAAAAAAATACCTTTAACCCTTTGGCTGTCGGTAGCGGTTTTTGTCGCGATAATTCCTACAGGAATCATCGCGACAAGAAACGCTACGACAACCAAAAGTTAAAAAAAGAGAGTACATTGCGCAACAGTAGGCTTATCCCAATCAGCACTTTAAAAAAATAATATGTATAAATAACGCAGAGTACAGACCTGTTACGTCAGTTTCGAAAAAAAATAGTATAGGAAACGCGACCTCTATTACGTCACTGCATAACAATCGCATGACATAACATATTAATCTGTTTTGAGAAAGAATATAATACTTGTTCTCGTACATATGATACCGCAAAGGTAGATTCTGTAAAGTCATTGTACCCAAACCACTTTTTACATATTTTTTACACCTGTCTTGTGAAAGCGGAGTAGATTCTGCGTCTTTTTCGTGGTGCCGTTTCCCCCCAACTTTTCACCCACCTTTTCTGTCAAACAAAAAATGTTATGCGGAACTGCGCGCCTGTGTGACTCACCAAGCAGTGGGCAATTACATTATATGCACCATATCATTCCATCTGCAAGAGGCGCAGATTCTCATGAACCCCTGCAGCTGCAGGGGATCGTGAGAATTTACGCCTCTTGACGATAAGGTTGAACCTCATTTGCCTGAAGGCCGGTGATTTTGTAAACTTAACTCAATCAGCCCGACGGCCGTATTTCCCGTATTTTGGAGGCGTCATCTAATGACTATGCACCAGTAGCAGGAGATGGATCGACCATGATAATTCAAGGGAAGTACCAGATTAGCTGATCTGGCACTACCCTTGAATTATCATGGTCGACCCATCTCCTGCTGTACTCCGTCAGGGCTGAATGGGTTAAAGGGACCTGCTCCATACAAGAAAGGGTTGTTTGAAATATCTCATTAGTATGCTATTAGCATGACTTACAATAATGCTGGACAGAAGGGCTAACTTTACTGATAACGTTTGAGTGTAGTATTCTCCTTTGTAACCCTACACACAGGAGAGTTTTACCGACTCGCAACAAGGGCAGTAAAAACCCGTGTTATATAAATTATATGCCTGCTCCCACTGATTGTGAAAAGAAAGGAAGGCACATTGAGAACATTGTATCGACAAATTTTAGCAACCAAAGCCCGCCCCGGAGCAGATCGTTTAAAACGCTCTGAGCCGTGAGGCCCAAATCACAAAAAAAGAACAGATTTGTGAACTCTTTATCCTAAGACGGCGGAGGTCATCAGGTTTAACTCATTCTACCCCAGACACACCACAGCAAGATAAGGATCGTATACAAACCAAGGGGAATCACAGCGCTGGACAAACAGTTAGATCTCCTGCCCCCGCCTATCAGGCACCCAATCGCCAGCTCACAGAGAAATACGCAGGTATAGAACAAGACGATCATTTCCATCCTCAATACGCAGCGGGTATAGAACAAGACGATCATTTCCATCCTCTAGAGGATGGAAATGATCGTCTTGTTCTATACCTGCGTATTTCTCTATGGGCTGGCGATTGGGTGCCTGATAGGCGGGGGCAGGGGATCTAACTGTTTGTCTGTCCAGCGCTGTGATTCCCCTTGATTTGTATACAATTCTGCCAGCGCTAGCCTTACCTTTCTGGTTTGTGAAGATAAGGATCGACCATGATAGTTCAAGGGTGATGCCAGAATAGCTTGGCGCCTATGGGCGCCAAGCTATTCTGGCATCACCCTTGAACTCTCATGGTCGATCTGTGTCCTGCACTGCAATGCAGTCTTCAGAGGACAACGGCAAAATTTGGGGATTTCGGTGTTGGGGTAGAATGAGTTAAAGTCAGAAGTTAATTAGGCCAGATAAAATATGACACCTTGACAGGTGCGCACGTAACGTTCCACAATGACTCAACCCGAGAGCAAATTACCCGCCCGACCAGTCAGCAAAGAGGCCGTTGCGGCCAACGCCGGCCCAGGGACCTTTTGCACACTGAATGCCTGACAAACAAACAAAACAAAACAAAAAAAGGTTGGAAGAAAAAAAAAACCGCTGATGGAGTGCTCCATTTCCAAACATGTGTATCGTTTTGTCTTGTTGGCGGCGATACCGATCGATAAAAGTAAATCAAAAAGAGGCTGCGAACAATCAAACTGCCACGAGAAACAAATAAACAGAAAATGTGCTGGTTTGAATATTTTTTATAACTTTAACTCGATCGAGATGAACTGCATCGTCTCGAGTGAGTTAAGGCTTACCAGCTCAACGCAAACATTGTTACCCCGTCCAAACATGCACACAAATACACACACACACGCACGTGTACACACACACACACACACGCGTGTACACACCCACACACACGTGTACACACCATACACACACAGAAGCACACACGCGCGCATGCATGCACACACACGCGCATGCATGCACACACACACGCACACACACACGTGTATATACACACACACACACACACGCGGATACATGCACACACACACACACACACACACACACACACACACACACACAAATCTTTACACACACATCTCCCTATCACTGACACACACACACACACACACACACACACACACACACACCTGGTGAGTCACGCAGCTTGTCAGATGGTGGTTGTTTGAAGGAGCCGCCATCACCAAGGAATTAATTTCAATCATGACATTCACCCTCCCGCCCAAAACACACAGAGAGCCCCTTCATCAGTCTGGTATACCACCTGGCGTGAACAGGTTCATTTTTACATTACTACCTGCACATAAATTTGCTTTTTAACACAGAAAGGTTTCTAACCCCTTCATTGTCAGTGGAGGCAGATTTTTTTAAATGACTGTAAATTCAACATCAAACATCCGCAGCTGTCAGAGGAACATGAACACCACGTGGTTTCAGCAAGAGGTATAGTTCCTCGTGAGCCTCCTCAACTGTGCGGGCTCACGAAGATTTACAGTATACCTCTTGCGGTAGGGATGTCTTCGATTTTTCTTGGCAGTCGAGGGGCTAAGGTATATAAAGCCTTCACAGTCTATGAATGACCATGTTTTATAGAAAGATGTTTTTTCCAACGTCAACGATGACGACAACGACAACGACCAACACCAACACTATTTTTTCATTGTAATATGCTTTTCAATAACAACAGGAACGACGACTGCCACGATAACAAACAATTTAAACATGAATGCATTTAATTTTTAAAGGTCACTTCCTTGACACTCGAGACGGTCTATAAATAAGGCACTCGAAACTTTCCACAAAAGGCCCCAACATGTTTCCCGTGTTGACTCTGACCACAGTTACGACCTCGTGGGGTTTGCTAATGCAATAGCCCCACCCTGAATAACAACGACGCGGCCTTTTCCCCCTCTTTTGTAACGTTGCATGGACAAACCCCAAGCCATCTGCAAGAGGCATAGGTCTTCATGAGCCCTCGCATATGTGGGGGCTCTTGAAGACCTATGCCTTTTGCTTGAGTCATTTGTGTGTACGTTTTCCCGCCCTGTGTAACTACCAGTTACCCTTTTCGTTGTTCCCCCTAATTCCGCGAACAAACCAAAGTTATCTGCAACAGGCATAGGTCTTCTTGAGCCCCCGCATAAGCGGCGGGGACTCATGATGACCTATGCCTATTGCGACCCTCATTAAATAAGTATTTCCCGTCGTCAAAAGTGGCCATTATAGACGCTGAAGATTAGATGACTTCTCGGTGATTGTCTGAACATTACAAGTTTTGTCATGGAGTTTGATAGTATGTATATGGGTTTGTTTGTTTTTTTTTCTACAGGGTTGACTCCTTCTGGCTGTGCGACAAATAAAGTCTCTAGGAGTCTTCAACCCAAAGCTAACCATATCAATTCAGTAGCGGTTGAAGTGTAACTATTCTCTGTTGGTACACGAAGAGTACTATTCAATGTACAATACTTGGCGCTGGAAGTGCAGGGGTTAAGCCCTTTGAAAAGGTGGCGCTTTCGAACGCTTGAAGAGCAAAGTGGACAAGTAGACAAAATACCGAACCTACCCGTCCTTGAATCCGCTAACATCGGTTAAGACTAAAAGCCCAAACAGGAGCCTACCACAGCAGAAAACATGAAAAAGAACTAGCACGAGACATAAGACTATTCTCAGTGGCCCCCTCAGTTTATGTGGGCTTATAAAGGTCTGTTTCATAAAAATTATATGGTGTTCACCGAACCATGCAACATTTACTACAGAATCTAAGGCTGAGCGCCCGATCATCTCTTTATGGTAAGAAACATAAATGTAGAATATGATGTGAATCGGGACCCACAATCCAGGACTAAGAAATAAACAAAATAATACAGCAACAACACGAACAGTAACACCAACAGAAGTAAGTAAAAACCGACTGAAGCGAACACAAGCATTGAATAAGACAGCTGTAATTAGACGCACATTATTTTAACCCATTCAGCCCTGACGCATTACAGCAGGAGATGAATCGACCATGATAATTCAAGGGTAGTGCCAGATTAGCTTGGCGCCGACAGGCGCCAAGCTAATCTGTCACTACCCTTGAATTATCATGGTCGATCCATCTCCTGCAACTGGTGCATAGTCGTTAGATGCCGCCTCCAAAATCTGGGAAATACGGGCGTGGGGGTTGAATGAGTTAATCAGATTAGCAGTGTTAGAGGCACGTACATTCTTATCAGGAAGCATGATAGTTGACGAGAGACGTGGGCTCATGAGGCTCCTTGCCTCTTGTAGATGGTCAGTGTTAGGTCTTGCCACTGTGTAAAGTTTACGCCGCAATCCCAACGGTGTGGCGAGAGTGACGAAAAAGAGTAAGAAAATGTTACAGTTCTCCTTTCAACCATCAAGATTGCCTCAGTTTGAGAAGGATTAAATAAGCCGACCTATCAGCAAGAGGTATAGATTCGCATGAGCCCCTGCGGATGCAGGGGCTCATGAGAATCTATGCCTATTGCAGACAGATGCGTGTAACTGAGGTGAATGTCGCAGTTAGGACCACTACCTCAACCTTGTTCATTAGTCCTTCTAAAAGTTAAAGTTTAAGGGGGTAGACTATTTTTGAGGTGTGGATTCTGGTACTACTGACACCCACGATGTTCGCCTTTACTTTTTCTTTTTGGTGTTATTTGGTATGCAGATTTCAGCACGTACCAAAATGCCAGAAATGCCAGGAAGAAGTGAGCGGTGTTTTGATGGTTTTCCTCGGGTCTCTACCATAACGCAGTTAAAGTTTTGTGCATTGCATTCTAAGTGGCCGTTTAATCAGGACTAAATGTTCCAACAGCGCCTCTGTTACTCCTTTGATGCGTCCAATCGTCAGTGGATGATCTTGGACGTTCCAATGGAAAAAGTCCAAACAGCCAGCTGCCTCAATTTCCTACATATATTGCAAGAAGATAGGACATGCTACATCGGCCGAACAGGATGATCAGCTTGAAATGCAATTCACCATGCCACCACCAACAATATCACCATCAACATCACCACCACCACTATCACCACCAACACCAAAAACACCTTGACAACGACAACAAACACAACAACAATATCAACAATATTACTTTACCAAAAAAAAAAAAAAAAAAAAAAAAAACTACGACATCAAACTTACCTAATAAAACAACTATAAATTCTGCGCTACAAAAAAGTGGATGGTCCAGTGCCGTTGCGTCTTTGTAAACAACTTTATCGTTCTTCGAGAGGAAATTTGGGGTCCCTTACACACGGGAGAAGTGGCGCAATTTCCCGCGAGGGACATGATGTCCCTCGCGGGAAATTCGGGCCACTTCTCCCAAGACAATATGTTAAAAAAAAAAAAAAATAAAAGAAATAAAAAAAAATTTAAAAAGTCCCAATAAAATCAAAGCACTTACCATCTTCGTCATTTTCCTCATCCCCTTCATGGCCATCGACGTCGAAGACACCAGCGAGACTTGGTCTGGACCGTTTCTTAGGGTTGTGCAAATCCCGCAGTACGGCCGGGCTGTAGCTGCCGTGGTCCACTTCTGTGTCGGCTGCAACATCACCAACATATCACAGCTGATTGTTTATAGTCTTAAGGGATGTAGAGCAAATATGTACTGGTCTGTGATTTTGGACCTTAGGGATTGCAGTCGTACGGTCCCAACTCACAGACGGCGCAACACAACATGCAACACTAAGTAGTTTATTGACTGCTTGATTATTTGATATGTGTACATCCGTGTGTTGATACATCTGCACGGGCAAATGGAAGGGGAAGTGGAGATGCGGAAGGAAGAGGGAAAGGTGAGAGGTGGGGGGGGGGGGGGGGGGGGGGGGAGTGGGAGCATCGGGGCTAAATCATTTGTCTGCTTATCTGGCCATTTAGTTATTACAAAACTTAACACTTTGGGTGTCCGTAGCGGTTTTAGTCGCGATGATTCTGTCGCGATGATCCTGTCGGAATCATCGCGACTAAATCTGCTACCGGCACCCAAAGTGTTAATACGTGGAGTCTGACGCCATGCCTAAACAAACAAACAAAAAAACAAACAACAAACAAACAGAAGAATAACTGCCAACAAACAATAGAATAGCAACCCCCCCCCCCTCATTGACCCCCCTCCCCCAAAAAAAAAATAAAATAAAAATAAAATAATAATAATAAAAATAATAAAAAATAAGCAAATATAAAATAAAAACAAACCAAAACAAAACAACAAACAAACAAACACAAACACACACAAAACAACAAACAAGCAAAAACAATACAAGGACAACAAAAACCACCAACAAACAAAAAACAACAACAAACAAAAAAAAAACCCACAACAACAACAAAAAACACAACCAAGAAGCAAACAAATAAAGAAATAAACAAACAGACACACAAACAAATAGTTCCAAATCTAACGTAAACAATTTCATGCATCTCATTCTCATTCCGATAAAAAAAAAAAAAGTTTCCGTTACATCGGCAATAAAACTCTCTGAGATGCATGGATCAAGAACTACTAACAGCGATCATTACAAACTAGTCTCTCAGGAGTATTTTCCCTTGAATACGCGTCGACAGCTTGCCACAGGCCTCCAAATCATTGAAATCAATCCATGATCAAGGTCTGATGCAGTTTTCCTCAAGCATCAAAGGAGTTAAATGCAAGCAAGGAAAAATGGGAATATTGCAAGAGCAAAGACTACAACATGTATGAATTCTTCTATAACGTGTTACAATCGTACAGTGAAAAAAATAAAAACAAAACACACACACACATAATATCAGATGAAGCGAATAAGATAGACAACTCCGTTACTACTCACGAACGAAAACGCACGATTGTTCACCCTTCACATGCTGTAGGGCACGAAGCAGATGGTACAGGGGGATTTTGACGGATACAGCGACAGTGTCAAGATACACCTATTTCGCATTTCACGAATCAAGAAAAAAAAAAAAAAAATTGAGTGATCAAGATAATAATGTGTTTTCGTCCCTTGTGGCTCTGAAAGCCGTACGACCCAAAACTTTAGACAAACGCACATTGATTAAAAAGAAATAATTCACGAATAATTATGTCATGTATTTCCACAATTTCTACGACTTATGACGAAGCTCTGTTACGAATCACTAAATACAAACTTCAATATTGGTAGTCACGCGGGGAATGTAACCTCAACCTAAATTCACCGGTAAAATCGTGCATATTTTTTGGTTGGTTTATTTTTGTTTTGCTTGCATGTCACTTTAGGTTAGAAATTCCCAACAACAAAAGAAACATGCTCAGAGATGACGTCTGTGATGTACTTCAGTTTCACTTCTAAACGTGTTTTCTTCTTTGTTGGAAAGTTCTTTTGCATTGTACACGCTTGGATTAACCCATTCAGCCCTGACGCACTACAGCAGGATATAGGTCGACCATGGTAATTCAAGGGTAGTGCCAGATTAGCTTGGCGCTTGTCGGCGTCAAGCTAATCTGGCACTGCCCTTGAATTATCATGGTCGATCCATCTCCTGCAACTGGTGCATAGTCATTAGATGACGCCTCCAAAATTTGGCAAATGCGGCCGTCGGGCTGAATGAGTTAAGATACCTTTTTGGTCTGGATTTCTTGTTTAGGTTGATTTGATCTTCACTCCATAAACTCTGGGTGTATTTCAATAAGTCAATGCCATTTGTTAGCTTTTTTAACCCATTCAGTGCCAACTGACACATTTTTTGATAATTCCGGCCCAGGAATGATGAATTCAAAGTGTTGTCAGCAAGGGGCATAGATCCTGATGAACCGCCGCAACTGCGGGGGCTCATGAGGATCTATACTTCTTGCAGTTGAGTGGTGTTCAATTCTCGGCACTAAACGGGTTAAGTTTAGAGTGACACTTTTATTGCGAAAGGTTTATTTTCTGCGGGAGTGTAAGATTTTCCCCACAGCCATAGGACAGACGTCCATGCGTGCCAAAGATACATTACGTAATCGAAACCATTGTAGGAGACTTTTATATTCAACTTGAAAGTTGATCTCCGCTGCATTTCAAAAGACCTGCATTAGCCACGCATGGGTGATTCAAGTCATGCCGAAGAATATGAATGAGAGGCCGGGCTCAGGTTAGTCAGTAGTGTTTCTTATACTTTTGTTCAAATACACGTCATTTCTCAAGACTTGAAAACCCGATGTTACTGTATTTCTATAATGCGTCATGCACAGGCAATTTTATCTTTGCACACTACAGTAAAGCGCATCAGTCATGCCATACGTGAGCTAGTCTATGATTCTGGACCTTACGGAATACAGCTCTAAGATTCAACGATTCAAAGATCAACATAAATATTCATTTTTGCAGTGTATACACACGTTGATATCAATGTATACTTAGTTTTTGTTAGCAATTAAGTCTACATGCTTTCTTGTTATTCATTTGAAATTTGATACAGATGAACTAAAACGACTCTCGTACTTGGTAGGCCCCTACATAACCAAAGGCGGCGTACGATACAACAGCTCGTCGTCGATTCATCGCACCCCGCCAACCCTGCTGGTCTCCTTCAATTCACTAGCGCTGCTACCGGCTGCGAATCGAGCCGGGGAGACAACCAGTGTGCACACTCCTGATATAATGCACTTCCCACTACTAAAGCGCCTTTTAAAAATGATTCTCGAACACCCTGATGGCGCTCCCACGCTTCATCGTAATTAACCTTTTGGGTGCCGGTAGCGGGTTTTGTCAAGATGATTACGCCTACAGGAATCATCGCGACAAAAACCGCTACCGACAGCTAAAGGGTTAACCCTTTTAGCCCCAAGGTCCAATTTCTCAAAGTTTGGAGGTGTTGCCTAACTCGACTATGTTCCAGTTGCAGAAGATTGATTGACCATGATAATTCAAGGGTAGTGCCAGATTAGCTTGGCGCCTTAAGGCGCCAAGCTAATCTGGCAATACCCTTGAATTAGCATGGTCAATCAATCTACTGCTGTAGGAACTCGGGGCTAAATGGGTTAAGTCAAATGAAACAAAAACCGGCTAGAAGTGTCATATTTGGACTACATGGTAGAGACTGTAAGTTTACTTTCAGTTTGGCCCTCATACGTACGGGCTGGTCTGCTGTCTTGAACCTTTCGGCCTGGAGTTGTAATTCGCAAAATCAAAGGCAAGCACACATTATAATAAGTCATGAATTCCAAGTTAAAATAACAAGCAATCGATTCTGAATAATGTATACGTTCTCAGACTCACAGTTATTCTGACTGAGGTTGAAGGCCCATTACCGCCGTAACTGTTCAAAGATACACTTCTGTAACAGATGGTTACGAAACGCTACACACAGGTCTGGTAATGGTTCAGTTACACACGGGACAATTTAGTTCAATACACGTCGTCTTGATACCAAGCAACCTGACAACGACACCAATGCCTCCTATAAATACAACCCTTTCAGTACGAGAAACAGCTAAAAATAGACTGACACGCTAACGGCTGCGCAGAATATAAAAAAGTGCTATTACGCGTGTGCTTTTGCCGCGTGTCCCAATTGCTGTTAAAGTTCATTAGGTGTGTCGACAAAGCATAATAAACACAAACGGTGCTGAAACGTGTCTTCACATTTACGCGTATTTGTACTTTAAGTACCTCGGTACGGGAGTCATGCATGGACGATTCCCACAAGTTGCGCAACTCCGGATGATCCGAAGTCAACAGTGAAGTCAAGCCAGGGAAGATCATGCAAGATTCCAGTAAGCAAAGCGGCCGGACGACCCTTTACTTACGAGTGAAGTCATGCCAGGAGTATAGCATGCCAAAATAGCATTTAGACTTAAACTTACAGGTTATTTTTTTCTTCTTGTGCCTGACTTTGTTATTGTCCGTCTGAGAGGCGGCGTGTCGCAACTTACAGTAACTGGTCCGCTTGTAGAGGGAGCGAACCACTTTTGCGCTGCCAAACCGCCGGAACCTCTGGCTCACTGTGTTGTAGAACCAGCTGCATTGCTGCTTGGGGAGACATCTGTGGATAGAAAAAGCGGAGACATGTAGAAAATGTGATGTAAGTATGAAACAAATAAACGAAAGAAAGAACGAAACAGCAAATGAACGAACAATACACACGGCTCTTGTCACTGTATCACTGATATTTTTAATCCATTCAACCCTGACGCACTACAGCAGGAGATGGGTCGACCATAATAATTCAAGGGTTGTGCCAGATTAGCTTGGCGCCTGTCGGCGCCAAGTTAGTCTGGCACTGCCTTTGAATTGTCTTGGTCGATCCATCTCCTGCAACTGGTGCATAGTCATTAAATGACGCCTCCAAAATTTGGAAAATACGGCCGTCGGGCTCAATGAGTTAAAATACTTATTCGGATTTAATTTACAGATGGTACACACACATGTACGCGGAATTCGAATTCGGAATACGGGGAGGGGGTGGGGTGGGGTGGGGGCGGGGGAAGGGGGAAAGGGGGAGGGGGGGGGGGGAGTTGCAGAGGTTAAGGACACATCCTCCCCCAACCCTAACCCTCACCTCCTCCAAAAATATAGGAACCTATAAGCGGTAGAAAAAAAAAAAAAAGATAAATAGCAGAATTTGTTTGAAGTCGAAAATGTGTCATGCACATTGCTTTAGTGCATCGTGTCTTGGGCAAAACATCCACAAAATTAAACTGCCCCACCCCCATCCCCCAAGTTTCGCTTTAAACGTAACTGTCTAATCATCAAAGGCAAAGCACTAAGTCGTACAAACCGCGGGAAAAGAAACAGATCGTGATAACTCCAGTGTTGTGTCACACTGGTTGTCTCCCTTGATTCGCTGCCGCTGATAAGGGAGACAACCAGTGTGGCACAGTGTCTGAATTCACCGTTACCTTACAAGAAAGAACGGATAATAACGCTGAGATGACGACAGACCGTTTTCCGACAGATTTACTCCAATCTTGATGACGAACCCTATTTAGCCTACCATTCTTTGCCTCGCTGACAACGTGGACATGGCTTCCATATTTCTTTGAACAAAGAGGGCAACGATATGCAGACGACACAGTGTATGCTTTCGCGCTATGAGTTAAAAAAAATGATTACCATATCATTTATCCATAGAGCGAAATGTAAGGTGAATAGCCCTTACTAGCAAAATGTTAGTGTTTAGTTAGCTCAGTGCGTAGAACGGCGACAAACAAATGAAACACTTTGTCGATGCGATATCATGTCGCCTGTTATCCACCTATTATATCTTGCTTTGTGCTTAACCAACAATTTTGAAATGCTAGTCACCATGTGTTGGAATTAATGTGGAACGTATTTCATCGGAAACAAATTTTCTGTAACGAACGCCTTTAGTGCAGATTTCGGTCGGACGATGGTGTGACGTCATTAGCAGTTGGACCGAATGTACACATGCGAATAATGTAGAGATAAGCATTGTTCACGAGCGGTAATGTACAGATAAGCCATGTTCACGTGCGGTAATGTAGCTGAGCGATGTTCACGTGTCACGTGTGGGAGTGACAGTGTAGTATCGGGAATAATTACCAGTTAGAGATGCTATACCAGTCGAGCCGAGCGGTCGTTTTCGCTAGGGCTCCGAGGAAGAATTCTGTCTAGAGAATTCGATAGCTGTATATTGAATACAGGTATTTATTCTTTTATTACCGGTATTTATAATCTGTAACGCTATTCAGATGAAAAAAGAAAGTATTGTTTTATGAATTATTATTAGAGTGCAGAAGAGCCATGTTTGAAGGAAATGCGATGGCTCGTGTCAATACTTGTTTAGTCATGTAATTATGTGATATAGTTTATAACAAGGATGTCATGTTGTATTCATTCATATGTGAAGATGTGGAACTGAAATAGGAATAGAATTCAGTATATATTTAGTGATCTAATGATGAAATGTGCAGTAATATGGTACGAATTGAAGGTGAGCTGTGATTGTAATATTTGGCTCATAATCCATTGGGTGTAGGTACGTAAAATGTGTGTAAAGTGTTAAAGTGGCTATAGGAATTGTGTGCACTGTGTTAAAGTGGCTATAGGAATTGTCATAAGAATTATGACAATAGTGATTGTAGAATGGTGGCATAAAGAAGACATTTTTCAGAGGAAATGATCTAGAGCGCTCTGAAGTATAATAATGTGTCGAAGACACATTCAGACTTTTAGGTATAAGAGCGAACATTTATGAGTGTATAAATGTTGTGTACAGCGGGGCCGGTACGGAGCGGACACCCCTGGTGTAGGGCCGATGAAACTGTCCTGAAGGCATCACGTACGTGACCAGGTGCTGACATCAAGCCTTCATCTCTCCTTCGTCCTACCATCACTGGTGCTACGAGCAGCAACGGTAGCGAAGTAAGCCACAGATTTGTGCTACAGGACCACATGCAGTGTTCCGTCAGTGTAGCTATTGTCGCCTAGCGCTGTTAATTTCACGCCTAGGAATGTTCTAAATCTGTGAGTAGTCATTGAATAGTAATATTCAGTTCGGGAATCTCCGTCAAGTCGTCAATGTGATACTGACTGTGTCGACACTAGTATAAAGAGGAGTCGAGTGACGTCTCTCGAGAGAGACAACGACCTCTACGGTAGCGAGTGAATGTGTGAGCGCTGAAGTTGTGAATAACCTATATGCCACTTGTTATTGTTATTTGTGCAGATTGGTTTATATGATGTGAATTGTGTGGTTTAATGTATGTTATGAGTGTATGAGAAATAGTTAAAGAGGGCAAAGAGATATAACTGTGTGGCCTTTGTCCTTCGTTTGTAAGCGCGCGTGTGGTGGATGAAAGAGTATAGTGAACAGAGATAGTGCACCCACCTTTATACTGATTATCAGAACAAACCCACGCACACACTCATTCCATTAGAATAAACGTTTATATATGTAATAATTTACTTCAGTAGCGAAAACACCGACGTTACATTTTCATTGAAAAAAAGAGACGCTGATATGCAGACGACACTAATAAATGGCAATCATGTATAATACAATACATCACTGTCAACAGGCTGGGGAGTTAGATGGGCCAGGACAAGGCACGAGGAGGACGTGAACGAAACTGGGATGTTGTATTCAGCAGCTGACAATCATCGACATTACATTATTGCGTCCTACTTTTTCCGGTCTATCCCTTTCCGTTTTTGGTTTCAACTACCGAATTGCAAAAGTGAGACTTGTGTGGTTACTCGATGCATATATGATTTTTGGGAGATGTTACAACCGTCACTTCTCAAAGGTAGTGCTGGATTAGCTTGGTGTCAAGCATATATATATATATGCTTGACACCAGCTAATCCAGCCTACCTTGAGAGTGACGTTGTACATCCCAAAAATCATATATGCATCGAGTATATATATATATATATCCCCCCGTGTTCACAGCCTACGTCTCTCGCGTGCAGTTGACATAACGCATGGAGCTGAAGTTATCCGCTCAAGGGTAGTGCCTGAGTGGCTTGGCGCCCCTCCAGGTGCCAAGCCAATCAGGCACCACCCTTGAACTACCTCTGTGTACAGCTGCCTACGTGTTCAGTCCTCAGCTGGCGCTTGGAGTTGAAGTTGTCCGCTGTGACCCACCACTAATGGCCTGCTGCAACGCCGGGACAGTGCCACTGCGCAAAATGTCTTCGGGCCGACATCGGCATGAGGACTAGTTTTGCGCGCTGGGATCCTGGTATAATAACATGCACGACCGCCATACGGGAAATGCAATCATTCCCATGGCCGGCCAGCCAGCCCAATAAGCGCAATAACTCCGTAAAAAATGGACTCATGACCAATGCGATGATGCTGTCAGAGAAGTACTGTTTGTAACTGCAAATGTAAAACAAGGCTTCTTTATCTTTATTTGCAGATTCGCGTGTTGTACCCCGTACATGTGCAACACCTCCCTTCCCCCCTACCCGACTCACAATACGCACACACCCCGAACAAACAGCCTTTCTACCGCCGGCAACCCCCCCCCCCCCCACACACACCACCCCCATGCCCCGCCCCCTTATCCCCCCCCCCCCCGCCCTCTAAAATCACATGGTCAGTCTTAACCCACTACATCCTGAAGCTCATTTTTTTTACAATTTGCTTATTGTCCTATGAAAGATACATTACAAATTAGGAGATAGATCAAGCATTTTAGTTCAAGGGTGGTGCCAGAATAGCTTGGCGCCTTAGGAGCCAAGCTATTCTGGCACCACCCTTGAACGATCATAATCAAATTAATTTCAAGGAGTAGTGTATCACAATGAAAAGGGCTAACATAAGCGGTTGAAAAAGATCAGTATAGGGATCGTCATGTCATCATCACTGACGGTTGATACTGTGGTGATTATGAAGAAATTCCCAACAAGAAAGAAACATACTTAGAAAGGCCAAGTAAAACACAAATGAACTGCTTTGGGAATTTCTGTGATTTTAATGCGCTTGGTCTGCGAGTTGTGTTTACGGGACTACACTATGGGATTTAGGATACACGTGCAAGATGCAATTTCGTCTTCAAACATACAGTACTGTGAGATCAGTATAACATTACTTGCTTACGCAGCGTTAACTCATTCGAGACGTGCCGCCTCCGGATACGCGGCTTACGCCGCGTATCCGGAGGCGGCACGTCTCGAATGAGTTAAGCCCCCACAAGTACCTGACTCCAAACATTCCAACAACAAACGATCCAAATCACCAGCAAACCTTTTCTCTCCCCCAACCCTCCCCAGTCTCTCAGCAGCAAATTAGCCCCCATAATTTCCCCAGTAATGATGGCAGCAATTAATTTTGTTATTTGCCAAACAGGGACTTGGCACCGTGCCTCGATTCCGCCCAGCAAACATGGAAAACCAGACATAATCATTCAGCCTTTGCCAGACTCAGCAAATCTAGTCAGTCAGCAAGAGGCATAGAGTTTCATGCGCCCCTGCAGCCGCTTGGGCTCAAAAGAACTCTATGCCTCTCGTTCGTTAAGATCGTTTCTATTTAAATGTTAAGGCGTAGAAGGTGTGCGTTGTGTCTACTTCTGCTCTTTGGATTTGTCATCGACACATAAAAAGAAAAATAGTAAAGAAAGGATTACATTTTACTGGACAAAGAAACGTGCAAACCTGTAGTGTCCCAACCCGGCCACTCAACACTTCCATCCCAATCACTCAACTTCCGGGCCACTACGGCCGCCAAACACTCAAACATTTCGAGACAAAGAAAAGAACTTGTTTTTGGGCCGTTCAATTACAAAATAAATCATTATGTGTGTGAGACTGGGAGTGCTATTTTTGTATTTCGGGCCTATTAACAATTGTGAGCAAGATGAGGCATTGTCTAAACACAATTAAAACGCACATTTATGAAGGTAGACAAATATAAAAGTTGCGACCACCAGTATAATGCAATGTCGTACATTTTGCTTCTCACACACTTCTCCAATAGCGGGTTACAATGCTACTGAAGAAGCACGGTCAAAATCTATGACTGATGACCAGTACTGACTGGACACCACACTGACAGCAATATGTATCTTCGATGGATGAATGGATGGATGGAAGGACCAATATCTCACGGGATCGGTGGGTAAGCCTAGTGTGGTTAGTTCAGGGTTTAAAGTCCACGGCATCGAAGTGATAATGGACGGCCCTGACGGGCGGGTGATGGGGGACAGGGAAATCTATTGTCTATGGAGTAAGACCTGAACACTGATCAACTCAGGAGCACTGCAACTATGCCACTTTGATTTACCAGGACCTTTCAACGGGCATGCTATTGAACAAGCCCGTCTTTTCCCCCTGGATTGCGAGTCCAGCTACGGGGATCAGGACGGGGATTCGAACCCACGACCCGGCGATTCCCTTCGCTCTCCTGCTCCGACGCTTAACCACCTGAGCTGTTTCGGACTCGTGTGTTCAACCTCACTTGACAGTGCTGACCTGCACCTGTCACAGTACTTCACCCAGACATAGAGTGCCATGTGCCTCTGCACTCACAGGGGCTCATGTAAATCAGTATCTGTGTGACACAATCCTCATTGCATCCTCAGACTGAGGCAGCCATCTGGCTATAAGCCGCTGACTACTGGTCAACCCCAGCGAAGGAAAAATGTCCAGTTATTGCTCAACTGGGGCAAAACTCAGTCCCTCAGCCAGGCATAGAGTTTCACGTGCCCTTTCATTCACAGGGGCTCATGAAAAGCATTACCTCTTTTTGTGCGATACCATTCATCTTGCATCCTCATACCTGGCAGTCATCTAGGTTTAAGTCTACGACTGTGAACACGCCAACTGTGATCAGAAAGCGAGAAATCAACTGCGCTGTGAGTGTCTCCCCCGGGGTGAGCAGCCGACTGGTCCGGGTGTCACAGGTGATTGCTAATCCCCTAATCCCGTCACACATCACAGTGGGTCTCAAGTCTCACCCAGATTGTGTAGCTTTGTCTTTTGAGGTAGTGTCCGTGGACATGCACCAGTGCCCATCAGAATAGCCATGTAGTCGTTGATGTGTGTCACCAGAGGAGAGGTGTGAAACGTCTTGATTTTGATCACTAACCCTTAAATAATCGTCAGTCAGTGTAAGAGGTATCCATCATGGGTGATCATGACTGTGATCTGAGCCTGTGTTTCTCATATGGAGGAGGTTTGTGGGTGTATAGAGCAGTACCACAATTTTCACAAATGGCTGTGTTGTTCCTCAGCGGCGGAGTATTTGGTATTGCAGTGTTATTGTAAACCACAAGGTGATTGCTCCTGCAGAAACTATAGGTAGAACATTCTTTTCAATAGTAAAATTAACACCATAAAAGAATCAGAAGTGCTCGATTAATCTTGTTTTGTTAGGGAGGTGGGGTTTAGGTGGGGTGGAGGCGGGGAGAAGGCGGGGAAGAGGACAAGTGCATGTAGATATGACAAGCCCTTCCTGTTAAAAAAGTGCCAAAAGCGGTGCTGTGTCCTGAGATAAAACAAGAAAAGTTTTGATAAAAATCGTAACCTCTGAAAACTCCAAGTATGTCTGAGAAAACCCCAACAAGAAAATAAAAGAAACTCGCGAAACGGTTACAACACGATAGTACAATTTTAAAGAAAAGCCCTAAAAGAAAAGTACCAAGAAAGAATAATTTCAACACGGCTTATTTGTAATTGTTCTTTTTAAGCGTGTTTCTTTCTTTGTTACGATTTTATGCTCGCCTGACAGTCACTGTTTTGGTCTTGTTTTCGAGAAAACGAGGGGGGAGGGGTAGGGGGGAGGGAGGGCTGTTGTGCCCCCCGTCGAGACACCCTCTTTATCCGCCCCCTGATCTTACAGTTGGGTGACGTTAGCATTTTCCTGGCATTTTCCCGGGGCGTTGCTATTTTGCAATCAACTCACCTTTCCTTGGCACAGAAGTGACAAATGTAGCTCTTGTTATCCACGTCATAGTCGCAGCAATCCCTGCAGATGTTGAACCCGCAGGCGTAGCACTGGCGTCGGCGGTTGAAGATGAGGCCAAAAGTCTGGCAGCAACGGATGCAGCAGTTCTTGTTGAATGTGGCCTGCTGGGCCAGCACTTGTGTCTTGTTCTTCTCGTTGTTCAGTGTGGACTCGATTGAACTAAAATGGTAAGAAAAAAAAATGCATTACAATCCAAGAAATTTAACGCAGGTTGTGTTTTTGAAATCATTGTGATTCAACTTCAGAGATTCTCAGCCGTTAAAGACAAAGGAACAGGGATACAAAGTACTTGTAGCAAGAGGTATAGATCATCATCAGCTCCCGCATCAGCGGGGGCTCATGCGAATCTGTACCTCTCGTAGTTGGATATTGTTCAATTTTTCCGTCAAACGTCTACGTCAAAAATAACTAGCCGGCATAGGAACATGGACATAAAGGAACATACATACAAAGTGCTTTTTTCAAGTGGTATTGATCACCGTAACCTCCCGCAAACGCGGGGAATCACGAGGAGCTATCCCTCCTGCAGTTGGATGGTGTACAATTTTCTTGGCAGTGCATCCTTTTGGCAGTACTGCCAGTGTTAAATTAGGTCTAAAGCCGTCTTTGAAACCAATGCAGAGTAATCAATAAAAAGCCCCCCCCCCCCCCCCCCCACACACACACACACACACCCCTGATCTCCGTGAATGCTATTATGTATTATTATTCGTGGTTCGTGAATCACAAAAATAAAGCGTCCTGAATCAGTCATGGTACCCCTTCCCCCTCCCCACCACCTTCCCCATACCATCCCGCCCCACCCCTGGATGAATCGTGGTACATTTTGTTAATCAGTTCTGTTCACATGGTTGTAAAATGTACATACACATGTGTGCAGGTCGAGCGCAATTACCTGATATATGATAAAGGCTGATCTTTTCGAATATTTATGATGACACATTACAAAATTGAAAACAACGCTATAGTGTATATATTCGGCAGATGCATGCTTGCTCGCTCTCTCTCTCTCTCTCTCTCTCTCTCTCTCTCTCTCTCTCTCTCTCTGTCTGTCTCTCTCTCTCTGTCTGTCTCTCTCTCTCTCTCTCTCTCTCTCTCTCTCTCTCTCTCTCTCTCTCTCTCTCTCTCTCTCTCTCTCTCTCACGCACTGGTATAACTAATTCCTTGCACTGTGGTGCCCTTTTTGCAGTGCACTAACAGCTCCTTGCCAATAAATCCATGTGTGACTGTCTAGTGACGGTGTTCGTGTTAGCAAGATGGCGGACTAGGTCACTCCAGTGAAGGACACTAAACTACAGCCATGCCCCCTCACACGAGATCTATCAAAGCCAAATACTCCATTGACTTGGAAAATGTTAGGACAACAAAAGACTGGCATCAGATCACTTTTGATACTAACGGTCTTCACTTGCCGGTGTGGCGGCATGGCGGTTTAAGAAAACGATACCAGTTCGCATACAAACCACCCGAGCTTTCCTCTACATGGGCTACCAAAAAGACCACACAAAGACGCTCTCTCTCACTCACCCCCTGACCACTGACCTTCCTCCTGAACATTTTAAATCTGTGCTTGATCTCTCGCTTGATGGAAATAAGCTATTAAAAATCTCCATCTACTATACCACGGGCACAATTCTAGTCCAGGGCAAGGCGTGTGTGGACTGGGTGCAAGAGGAATTCGGCAAACTGAGGTCAGTCGTGAACCTCCTCCTCCCCCGCTATAGCATGTCTGGTGAGCCTCCTGATCAACGGGCCATGCTAACATGCGCCACTATGTGCTCACAGCTCCATAAAGCTGACGCAACTGACACGGTCGGTGTAGGTCTCGAGCAGGTAGAAGGAAGTGCCAAAAATGACCAAGACCACGACAGCGCCAATGATATGGCTGCCAGTGCAGACTAAAACAGCGCGAGTGGCAGCGCCGATGTTGCTTCAGCCGGCATTGACCGCAGTGGCTGTACCTGTGACGCCACCCCTTCGGTGGCCAGTGACCCGTGTGATAGCCCGGGCGGTTGCCCCCCCCCCCCCCCCCCCCCCCCCGCACCCCGCCCCCTTTTTCTCGCGGACGCCAGTTCTGCCTTACAACCGTTTACTTCCATGCTCCAAGCTGACACGGCCAAGAAGCTGATGAAACTCGGCCGTGTTGTTGATAGTCTCGGTGCTGCGATCGGCTCGCAGCACGACACAGCTATGAACTCGCCTGTCACCCCTCCCAGGGTATAGGCCGTCGACGAGAGACCTCCAGCGACTCCTGTCCTGTGCTTCTCCTTCGGTTTTACTCCAGGTGATTCCCAGTCTCTTGATGTCTGCTTGGCTCAAGAGGTTCCCAGCCCATCAGCGCTCTCTGTGCCACTGGTGACAGCATGAACACTACACCTTCTGTATGGGGGGCATTCTCTTCTTCATGACCTGAATACAGAATCATCTCCCCACTTAACAGACTTTTCTGGCCAGACCGCGTCCATCTGGCTTCACTGATACCTAGCAGGGAAATACTTTTGCATTTCCGCTGCTATCTGGGCGGACTTCCCGCTCTGGTACATGGTCTTGACAATCCATGTGCCCATGACGACACAGCTATGTGTGCAGTGTATGACTTGCAGAAAGAGGTGCGTGAGCTGGTCCGGATTGAGATTCGTGACATCAAGGCCGAGTTCCACCAGCAGCTTGAACAACTTTGTTGTCGTGTCAAGTCACTGGAGGGTGAAAACAAGAAATTCAAGTCTCAGCTTGGTGACCACAACAAAATGTTCACTTCACTGCGCATCACTTCCCAACCCTCTAAGAAGCAGATGACATATGCACAGGCGGACGGCACTCTGTTGTCAACCAAGCCTGGCCCATCCCTGACCTCCTCTCAGCCCCGACGGGCCGTTCCTACTGACCAATCTCCGCCTGCCATCAACCTAGCCAAGACTCCCTCGGTTGTCCATTCAAAGCTCAGGCCTCACTCCCTCGCCGAGCCAGCCCGCACACAACACTGGTCGAGCCTCATACCGTGACGTTTAGTCGCCGCCGTGCCTGTGTCCAATCGCTTTGCTGCCCTCTCTGTTGGCGGCTGCACAAACGACCAGGTCCAAAATATAGGCATGGAATCGCTAAGCAACACGTGCCGCCCCAAGCGAGATCAACATCAGGATCACCCTATCCCCGCTGACGTCTTGTCCAAAGAGAGGATTTGGCCTGAGGTCCCTGTTGTGTTAATAGGTGATTCAATCTTGCTAAAGGCGGGTAGCAGGATTGTATCACCGACTGTACCTCTGCAGAAGATCTGCGTGCCAGGCATGTCCATTGCTGAATTGATGGCGTGGCTCGACTAGCAGCCTCCTTCACCGCACATTGGTTTAGCCGTGCTGCATGTCGGCATCAACACATGCAAACGCCGACAACGGACAAGTGATCAATGTGGACACGTGGGCCGCCCTCCTCAAACTGGTAAAAATTAAGTTTCCATGCGCCTCCGTCAAAATGTCGTCTGTCTTGCCTGCTTTTGGTCGACACCCCGCCAACAGCGCCATCATCCCATCCAGCAGGAAAATGATGGCGGCGTGCGATCAGGCGAGGGCTCTGTACATTGACAACGTGCCAGTGTTTCTGTCTTGTGGTGGGGCCCCACGTAAATTGCTCTACACTTACTTACTTACTTACTTACTTATGCCTGTCACCCCTCCCAGGGTATAGGCCGTCGACGAGAGACCTCCAGCGAATCCTGTCCTGTGCTTCTCCTTCGATTTTACTCCAGGTGATTCCCAGTCTCTTGATGTCTGCTTGGAGGTCTCGACGCCAGGTGTTTCTCGGCCTGCCTCTTTTCCTCTTTCCCTGGGGGTTCCATGACAATGCCTGCCTAGTGATACTGGAAACTGGCTTTCTCAGACTGTGACCAATCCATCCCCATCTTCTTCGTCCAATTTCATTATCTGCTGTTATCTGCTTTGTTCTCTCCCAGAGTCTGACATTGCTGATCTTCTCTGGCCAGTGGATTTTCAAGATTCTTCTAAGGCAACTGTTTATGACGATCTGTACTCTGTTGACTGTGGTTTTTGTCAACCTCCAAGTCTCTGCTCCATATAGGAGAACTGCTTTTACGTTGGTGTTGAAAATCCGGACTTTGGTGTGTTGTGACAGCTCTCTGGAACTCCACACTTTTTTTCAGCTGGAGAAAGACTGCTCTGGCTTTACCGATTCGTGCTCTGACATCTGCATCAGTGCCACCTTTTTTGTCGATGATGCTCCCGAGATAGGTGAAGGACTCCACCTCCTCCAACGGCGTCCCAGCAAGCAAGACTGGTTCTTCCCTGCTTGCGTTCAGCCTCATTGTCTTTGTTTTCTGTTTGTGGATAGTGAGGCCCACTTGAGACGAGATGTCAGCAAGCCTCGTGGTCTTGCCCTGCATTTGTTGATGAGTGTGGGACAGTAAAGCCAAGTCGTCTGCAAAATCGAGGTCGTCAAGCTGTGTCCACAGTGTCCACTGTATTCCACTTCGTCTGTGCTTCATGACCCAGTCTATGGCCAGTAGGAAGAGGAACGGAGACAGCAAACACCCCTGCCTGACACCGGTTCTGACCTGGAGCTCCCTGGTGAACTGCCCTTCGTGAATCACGCGACATGTCATGCCATCGTAGCTGCTCTTGATCAGGCGGACGAGCTTTGTGGGTACACCGTAGTGTCGTAGGAGTTTCCACAGAGTCTCTCGGTCCACGCTGTCAAATGCTTTCTCGTAATTCACAAAGTTGACGTACAGCGGGGAGCTCCACTCCAGAGACTGTTCCACGATAATGCAGAGAGTGGCGATCTGGTCTGTACATGATCGGTTTTTCCTGAATCCTGCTTGCTGGACTCTCAGCTGGGGGTCAACGGAGCAAATTGCTCTACAGACAGAATGATAATTTCCATCCAAGCACTCAGGGGGCCTCGCGCCTTGCCTTCAACTTTAGGTCCACAGCTCGTGCATCCCTGCCGTCTATGCGGTCTAGCTCTGCCCACCAGCCTGGGCTGAGGCCAACTATGTGTGACGACCACCTGCAGTACGGACCCTCTATGCCGCCTCTAGGAGGCTTGCACCGTAACAGTCACCTGCCCATTGATCTCAACTGTAAAGTACCCATCCTCCCCACCCCATATTATCCACCCCAGCCAATGACCAATCGGCGTGTTTCCTACCCCGTGGGACCTTTCCCCCAATTTTCCTGTGATCCTGCCACTTGGAGTGCTGCTTTCGCTGTGCCACCTGTTGCCCTAGCCATGGCCGGTACGGCTACATCCCCTGTCCAGAGTATCATGGGCGGCACTATGAGAATCCTCGTCTGAGTGAATTTCAGTGTGAACCCACACTGGTTGCCTCCCTCGATTTTCACCAGTGGTTCGACGGGCACAAACAATGTCGTCTACCATTCGTCCCTTGACTGAGCGAAGTGACATTCTGGACCCACGCTCGTTGTTTCCCTTGATTCGTTCTGGCGGAGCGACGGAGACAACTTGCGAGGCGTGCCATGATGTCTCAATGTCGTCTTTATAAGTCCACATGGGTTGTCTCCCTCGCTTCTCTACTGTGAATCGACGGAGTCAACCAGTGTGGCACACACCTTCCCTCTCATAAGGAAAGAGAGTCAGTCAGTGTGGCACAACCCTTACCTCTCATTAATTATGAAATCTGAATCTGACAATCTGGTCAACTGTTTAGTGTCCGACATTAAATATATCGTTTTATAATCAATTAGCCCTTTGGATTTAATTCGTGACACGAATTTTTCTTCTGTGCATGGTGAGTGACGATTATTATCTTCCTGCGTTTTCCTTTTCTATCAAAACTGAGGAAATATACTCTTCTTGTTATAGCGAAGGAGCCAGTGTGTGTATCGTATATTATACGGTCTCCGACCAGTGACTCATTTATTTCGCTTTTCAGACCGTAATAAAACCATTATTTTTCCTACGTGGGATGTGACGCTAAGGAGCCAGTTTAGATATATATACCTATACGGTCAGTGACTCATTTGCCTATTGACCGTAACGAACTATTATTTCCCCTGCGTGGGGCGTGGAGTTGTCTGCAGCGAAAGCGATATAGCTGAGATTTCAGCACTGCATTTTCTCCTGGGTTTTGTTTAACTTTGTTAGAGTTCAAAATAATCAATTTTTCTTATTTGACTTTCGTAAACATTTTCACCCACCTGTTGATTCATCATGCCTGCCTGTTGTCCAAATGTACACCAGTGTTCGCTAAATAAGCATGATTTACGAATAGGGCACCTTAACATTTATCAATTATACAACAAAGTGCCCGAAGCCATTGTTTTACTTTCACAACCCCAACCCTTTCATATATTTGGATTTACGAAGTCTAGACTCAGGGAACATATTAGTGACGACTTGATCTCCATTCATAACTATGCTGTATTCCGTAGACATGCATCATCCCCCGGTTAAACCGGTATAGCTGTGTACATTCATAACTCAATCCGCCAGTACGTTACCCGCCGCATGGTTTTAGAGTCTTGTCATTTAGAAAGTTTATTCCTTGAATTGAAATGTGACAAATCTTCCCCCACACTCATTGGTTTATTTATCGCTCCCCTTCAGTCACATTCTCATGGTATGACGATTTTGTCACCATGATGGATAAGGTGCAACAACGTAACAACAAAGACTTACACCTTCTAGGCGATTTTAATATTGACCTACTAAAGACTGGTAATGCGGCGTGGAATTACACCACCTCTTTATTTGGCCTGCAGCAGATGGTTCGGTCTCCCACTAGTTTCTTTATCATCCGCCACATTGATTGACCACATCTACACTACAAATACACCTGATGTCAAAAACGTCCACGTGCCGAATGTAACCATTAGTGATCACTTTCCTACTTGTTTTAATCTTTCAGTTAAACGTGATAAACCCCAGCACAAACAACACAATACCATCACATACAGGTCTTATACAAAGTTAAAAAAAGATGACTTTTTTCATGACCTGTCAATCACGCCCTTTCACCTTATTTATACCACTTCTGATCCCAATGAAGCCCTATCGCTTTGGTACAAGCTGTTTCTTTGGGTCCTCGATAAACATGCCCCACTAAGGGCTAAACGAGTTAAACACCCTACCCTTCCGCCTTCATTGTCAAACGACGTCATTCACGCCATGAAAATAAGAGATGACTTAAAACGGCAGAAAACGTTTGCAGATTTTAAGAAACAACGTAATCTTGTAAAATCCTTAGTTAGAAATGCCCAGAAAACACTTGCAGAAAAAGTTATTGCAGAGGGTAAAGATACCAGAAGTGTCTGGAATGCAATCAGTTTGTTTACGAAGAAGAAAAGTTCCATAAATGCTTCTACCTCTCCAGGCATAACTCCAGACGACTTCAATTCCCACTTTTTAAATATTGCTGAATCTCTTGTACAGTATTTTTCTAGTAGCACTGATAGTTACAGTTGTTTTGATAAACTGCGCAGACACTGTGAGTCTGCAACAGTTGCGTCTTTCTCCATACCTCTTATGTCAGTGTTTGAAGTAGGTAGATATATTTCTACTCTACTAAGTAAATCGTGTGGCCTTGATGGAATAAACAACATGGTACTGAAATTGTCCCTTCCATACTCAGCTGAACCCTTGACATTTATATTCAACCTTTCTATCAAGCAAGGTATTTTTCCAGATGCCATGAAAGATGCTAAAGTTGTCCCCATTCCCAAATGTAAAGATCCCAAAAGTCCAAACGATTTCCGTCCTATTTCAGTGTTCACGTTCACAAGCACCTACTCCAATTCTTAAGAATCAAAGCCTACTCATATCTCTTCAGTCCGGTTTTATACTTAAACACTCATGTCATACTGCACTCGTTCAAGCTGTCGACTCTTGTCTCTCATCAATAAACAATTCCAAATTAAATGGTGCAGTTTTTCTGGACCTAACCAAAACATTTGATTTAGTCGATCACAACATTCCCTTAAAGAAACGTTCAGCATATAAGCTTGATTCGAACTCTATAGCTTTTTTCTCCTCCTACCTCAGTAACCGACAGAACGGGAGGTATTCGAAAGAAGGTACAGTGAGGCACGGCGTCCCCCAAGGATCTAGCCTAGGGCCTCTTTTATTTTATTTATTCATCAATGACCTACTTCTTTCTATCTCAAATCCTGAGGTTAAATGCGAACTCTTTGCTGACGATTCAACGCTGCATACATCTGACATACGTGACACGACGCTAAATTGTATCCTCCAGCAAAGTCTCAATGAAGTGTCAGATTGGTGTACGCAAAATCGCATGCTAATCAGTACTTCTAAAACCAAAAGCATGTTGATAACAACCCGCCAAAAGCATCAGCTACATCCTGCCCCTCTGAAACTGTCATTTGGCAATAAACCTATCCAACAAGTATCCAAGCACCGCCTACTAGGAGTTGTAATTGACGACCAGCTGAACTGGTCGCCGCTTGTCGACAGTTTGTGCAAAACCTTGTCCAGGGATGTATTTCTGCTCTCTAAAATTAGACATATTCTTAGTACAAAGTGCTGTACATTGTTCTTTCACTCACACATTAAAAGCCAATGTGACTATGCGTCCTCTTTGTGGGACGCATATAGTGAAGATCATTTAAAAAAAAAACTAAACTCGCTGTATCGTCGTTCAGTTAAGTTAATTATTCCTAACCCTACTTCCACGAACGAGAAAATAAAATCTCTTGGCCTGCTTACACTGAAGGAACAACTCAAATTTAACAAATGCGTCCTCATGCACAAAATATTACATTATCAAGCCTCCGAATATCTCTGCACATGATATTTAACTTCAGCCCTAGGCATCAGCTACACACGAAGAATGACTTGCTTCATTTACCCCGCCCACGGATAGATATCTACAAGTCAAGCCTTCTATTTTCAGGTAGTTCTGTCTGGAACTCATTGCCATTAAACATTAAATCACTTTCAAGTAGAATCCATTTTAAACGTGCTTTGCACACTCACTTCCAATCAGCATGACTTCACAGTTTGCCATATAGAATAATACTGCTGTTAACACGTAAACGTCAAACATTTTCTCTTTCTCCATCCATTTGCTAACTGATCATCATTCTATTGTCTTGTCGGTGTCACTATACGCTATTGATGCTGGTGAGTCTCTGACACTGTCTTAGATGAGTTTATTATTAATGTTATGCACTCGATTCTTTCTCTTGCTTTTTACATCGGTGGCAGTTACAAATTCTCCATTGCCATTTTTTTTTCCTTTCGGTGATTCCCCTATTGTGGTTTCCCCCCCCCCCCCCCCCCCCCGTAATTTTGCTTCTTCTTCTTCTTCTTCTTCTTATTATTATTATTATTTGCATGCTATGTTTCTTTTCCTGTTATGTTCTGTTTTGTTTACAGGACAGCTTGTAAGACAGGCATTGAGTTGCCTAATGGCTTTATCCTGAATAAATAAAGAGTCATCATCATCACTCTCTCTCTCTCTCTCTCTCTCTCTCTCTCTCTCTCTCTCTCTCTCTCTCTCTCTCTCTCTCTCTCTCTCTCTCTCTCTCTCTCTCAATTGTTCAAGTAACTTTATTTCCTACAAGAAAACAGTTCCTTCAAAATACACTTTCAGTTCTCGCAAAGGATTGATGGGAGAAGTTTCACCATTTAGTCTTTGGGCAGCAATAAGACTTGCATTCTTGTTTTCTTTAGATTCGACTCGACTGTTCTATGAACATCATAAGGTTTGATATCTCCATCATATCAATGTACTCTTTAAAACTGTGTATTTTCATACTTATGGACACACAAAGACAGTGCGTTTTACTAATTGTCTCAACAGAAGTCTAAAAGCTAATTTGAAAATCTCTTCCGAGCTGAAAATCTTTTCTAAATCAAACACCCCGAGTGAACTGAATTAACTGATCTAAGCATTTGCAGTCTTTGAGAAAAAGCACCAGCAACTGGGGTTTTATTGTGCAAATTGTCATGCAATACAAAAGATCAAATATTGTGAAACAATGTTTATCACTTTCACTCCCGTAGTCACGGACAAATAACATCAAATATTCGTCTGCTAAACTCTCAGTTGGCAGGTGTTAGCTAACACCTTCAATGCCATTGGAAGCAGACTGTGGTTTTCATATCATTGTAAAATCAACACCAATGATCCCCAGCCGCCAATGGAACACGAATACAAAGCTAGAGGCATCGATCTTCATGAGCCCCCGCAACTGCAGGGACTCATGAGGATCTACACCTCTTGCATTCGAATTGTGTTCTGTTATTCTCGGCAGTGAAGCGGTTAATAGTGGTGCCAGAATACCTCGGTGTCTCTCCAAGTGTCGAGCTAATTATGCACTACACATGATCGATTCGTTTCCTGCAGACACGACTGAAAGAAAGAGAGGGAAATCTGGTTTGTTCTCAGATTCACGAAATTTACCTTTTTGCCATACTTAACTGTTTTGCTCTTTTTGTTTTGTTTTCTTTTTTTTTCTTTTCTTTTTTTTTTTTTTTTTGGGGGGGGAAACTTTGTTACTAGACAAATGTGTGCTGGTCTGTGATTTTGACCTTTCGGCTACAACCGTAACGTCCATAATTTACAGACCAGCACACAGAATACCGCTACTTACCCAATCCGTTCTTTTTCTTTCTGGCGGAGCTCGAAATCTTTTTGAAGAACGTGAAGAACCTGTTCACACTCCTCCTCTGTCAGGTGGGATAGGTTCAGCTTGCGACCCATGTTTGTGAATATTCTGTAATTGTCTTCAGAACGTGGGTTAGCACAACTTTAGCGTGGTAAGTGGCGGAGGTGTATCATCAATCGTTGTTCTGTTACTGTCTTTAGAACTCTGATATCAAAGATCGAGTGTAGGATGTAGACAGACTTGTATGCCAACGGCAAAAAGGCTCCAAGATTATTCTTCGTCTGATGTCAAGCAAAGACGATAAGGTTACGTTCATTTGGTTACTGAAGTCCACAGCATAAAAGCACAAAGTTCAGCTGCAAAACGGCTATTTGTATAAGTTACAGTCAGTTCAGTATAACAGTACAGGCGAAATTCACTACATAATATCACGTTCCTCCGTCATTCCTTGTTTTGTCCAGTATCTTTCCTTCAAACATAAAAGTTCATAGCAAAAAAACTCTGGTAAATTGTACTAAAAATCATGAAAATATGTATATTCTACAACCACACGTGTAGACCAATTTGACAGCAAAATCGATGATAACAGCAGAAAAAAAATCCTCAGTCCCTCCTTGTGTCCCTTTGACTAATGTCAACCAATGCGATTAACACAGTGACCCCAGTCCAACAGTGTATGTCAGCGAAAGTGAGAGGTGAATGAACAACAGTTACTGGGTGATATCTTCATTCAACAGGCCATGGCAACACTTGGGTAGACGGTGGACACAGCATTCACTCTCGACTCATGGGGTCGGCACCTATATCGAAGAAAAGAAAAAGAAGGATTTATTTGTTTGTAAGGTCACTTACTTATGGTCTGTACATCGAGAAAGCGTCACTTATCTATTTCATCTCCAGAGCGTAGTCTGAAGATGAGTCTACCAAAAGAGCTCAAAGGTAGAGCCCGATTAACCCTTTGGGTGTCGGTAGCGGTTTTAGTCGCGATGATTCCTATTCCTGTAGGAATCGTCGCGACTAAAGCCGCCACCGACACCCAAAGGGTTAACATACATCGCACAACCCCATAGATACAAATTTGAAGCAAAGAGACCAGTCGACCAGAAGAACTTATATACACTCTTCTGCTTCTTCTATGAGTCGTGTGTAGTTTGCTGCAATCGATTTTGAAATGATATAACACCCTCTGATTTAGGAAACGAACGGACCAACAAAAGCGTTTTTTATAACGCTGGAATAGATGTACATGTAGATCCAAAATATGTAGGACCTGTACTGTACCACAGAACATGTTTAGAAAATTATCGGATCTTTGAACTTTAGAGACTGACAGGTGTAGTTTCATTCTGTACTTCTGTCGTTCATACGTGTATCACAATACCGATTAAGTGCCGCTAAACTGCCCCCCCACAGCGTCTAGACTAATGTATCATTGCAGAGATCAAACAAATAACGTCTTTCCTGAATACAGAAAATAACACTAAATCAGTGAAAAATGTCACCACAATCACCAGCAACGAAGTTTTTCACAGTCTTGTAGAAGAGCTATTGTACAAATGATATTGTACTACTGCGCCAAAGAAACATGCACCTTGAAACATCACTGACTGCAGTGTCATGTATGAAAACTAATCTGGGATGAGAGTTGTGCGTCAGTGTTGGTGACTTTTAGCTCAGGGCAACATTTTATGAAATATGATACCTGGTAACATGAAAACTTGTGCAGACCTGTGATTTTGGACCATACGGATTTCAGCCGTAAGGTCCAAAATCACAGACCAGCACAAATCCTATCGTATAATCAAGTTTATAGGAAAATAGCAGCCGTGGTAATGGTAAGATAACTCCAACAAGACATGAAACGCCTTTCCTTTCAGAGGAACGTGAGTGGACGGGCCCTGTGTGTCTTGTGACGATAGGGGTCATTTACCCGCCAGTTCTTTTCAAAGCAGTGACCCTGAAATTCTGGGGCACAATGTAGGGGCACGGTTATGACCTGCTGGGATGCGGCCGGAAAAGAGAGCCTAAGTGGGAAAAGGTTGTTGTCACATGGGTCAGACACAAAACAGTGTGCGCACACACTGTGACGCACGTACACACGTACGCAAATTCACACGCAGACACGCACGCACACACACACACATACACACACACATACACACACACACACACACACACACACACACACACACACACACACACACACACACACACACAGGGGTATAAAACTCTCTCTCTCTCTCTCTCTCTATCGTCCCACTTACATCCCATCAAGTTCATGCGAAGTCAGCCGAGTGAAACCCGGAACTGCGTCACTGATGTGGAACGTGTGTGAGGAGACGCCTGCTTCACAATTATTGTGTACTTTGGGGCAAATGTCAGATAACAGAACATACATCATTGTGTGCTCGAGAACATAAAGAATCCTCAGAGCCCATGGATGCGTTTTTTTCCTACCATTATCGACCCAAGGCGCAAAAGGCCATCGGGTCGACGTCGGCCGCCGTGAGCCCGCGCACGGCTGTGCGCGGGCCAACGGCGGCCGACATCGGCCCGATGGTCTTTGCGCACTAAGATGTTTTGGCGAAAAAGGTACAGAAAAGCAACGATCACGTCACAATTAGTGAATCTATAAAATAAAATGTCGCTTTATAGACAACTTTCAAAATATCATTAACTGCTATTGACTAGCTGATTCCTCGATCGTTTTAATGTCGTTGTTTTTGTTGTTGTCGCTGCTGCTGCTGCTGTTGATGACGGTGTTGTTTTTGTTGCTGTTTGTTTGTTTTTCGTAAGAAAAAGAACACAAGAAAACCGCGGCAATCTACACACGTATGCCGTCTCATCCTATCCCAGTCAAGTGGGTTTAAAATAAAAATTGGAAACCATGTCCAGTCACGTCATTATGCAATGTAGAAGGCACAGTAGGAAGACTTGATGAGTAAATAGCACGAATTTTGTTACGGCACCAATCGCGAATGTGATCATGAATAGCATGGAGTCGTTAACCCTCCTGCCTCTAGCGCCATCTGCCGGCTTGATAACTCAATAGGAGTGCCTGATTAGATCGACGCTTCTCCACGCGCAAAGCTAATCAGGAACCACTCTAGAGTTGTCTAGGTCGATTTTTGTTTTTGCGACTTGAATGTATC
Source organism: Semisulcospira habei (assembly GCA_036245525.1). Taxonomy (NCBI): domain Eukaryota; kingdom Metazoa; phylum Mollusca; class Gastropoda; family Semisulcospiridae; genus Semisulcospira; species Semisulcospira habei. The sequence continues at coordinate 55,338,228 of BTPG01000008.1, forward strand.
TGCAAAAGTGACGATCATGAAATGACGTCAGTGAAATGGCTCTGGGAGCGACTGAAAAGGTCAAAACTGCTTTATTCTCGCCATACGGTAAAGTGAGGACATGTCTATGCATTGTAATTATCTTGAATTACGTAAGATTCGAATGCGTCAGATTCAAAAGTTTAAATAATAACAGACCGATCGGTATATTCCGGCGAACAAAATAATAAGGGCGGTAGAAAAGAAAAACGGGTAGGTGGTGTGTGTGTGGGGGTGGGTGGGTGGGGGAATGATTTAACTACTTCTTGCACCTATATAATGCAATCCAGAGGATTTAGTTGCAAGAAACGCCTCAAGATTTTGTCAGTAATACAAAGAGTCTATCTCTTACCAGTTGCGCAGGGGGATATTTTTCAATGGGGAGATGGGGGAGGGGGTGGGAGTTGGGGGATGGGGCAGCGTGCACGACTTGTTACTTACAAGCCTCCAAAACTTCAAAGAGCGGAACAACGGCGGAGAAAGGGGATGGTGTGTATGTGTGTGTGGGGGGGGGGGGGGGAGAGATTTTTTTTCTCACCAGATGTTGGGGGGGGGGGGGAGACCAGATGATACTCTGTCCACTACCCAACCCCTAAAAACACCACCCACCCCAAAAAATGCATGCACCCCCCCCCCCCTTTCCCGCCTGTTTCCTACGCCACTGCTTGTGGATGTGCAAACAAACAGCGTGTGTGTCAGGCGTGTAAAACATTACGGACGCAGTCTGGGGTCCGTTGCAAACCTACACTCGTTCGTTTCAACCTTTTTTGCTAAGTTGTATTCACATAGCTCTAAGATGGCACACAAGAGACTCTATGTGAAATATTAGCATATGTTGTTGTAAACACATTTTTTTTAATAGTGTTGACATATATGCAAGCTCTCGGGACAAAATTATCTGCAACTTTTTCTACGTCACAAATGAGACGGAAACGAGAAGGTCACAACCATGTTTGTGGTCTTCTTGTTTCCGTCTCATTGTGACGTTGAAAAAGTTACAGATTCCAATTTGGAGTGACCTATGAGAAACCGAATTCCTTGTGATTTCTAACTCTTGCAGTTAACTCATTGTGCCCGAGGTACGAAATACGAAGGTACGAGGTACGAAATAATTACATTTTGGAGTTATCCTCTGAGGACTGCATTACAATTTAGGAGACAGATCGACTATGTTAGTTCAAGGGTGGTGGCAGAATAGCTTGGTGACTATAGGCGCCAAGCTATTCTGCCACCACCCTTGAACTATCATGGTCGAGCCATATCTTGCTGTGGTGTGTCACGGGCAGATATAACAGATTATATATATATATATATATATATATATATATATATATATATATATATATATATATATATATATATATATATATATATATATATATATATATATATATATATATATATCAGATATAACATGCGCTAGATAGGTTGTATTCTGCCACCTGTATAGTGTAACACCTGACAATGGCGTGACTTGAATTGCCTACGTAAAAAGATTTGTATCGCACAATTCGTCCTGTCTCTACTTTGCCTGACTCCACCACCCCGCCCACAAAAAGATACTGCTACCTCATATTTCATACAGATATGACAGTGTACGGCCTACAAAGGCTGTAGTGGTCTATTCATTCAAACAAAATTGCAACCTGCATTTTTGTTTGAGTAAACAGATCACTCTATACATTATCCATCTTGGGTGCATATTCTTGACAATATAGTCAGATTTCAGAAACATCTGACGCTAAATTTACTAGGACAAAACTGCAAGTAACAATGAACCAGAGACAAAGCGCAATTCGCAGTACAATTTGAAGCAACAGGGAACTATGGCTAACGGACGTGCACAAAATTCTGTGCTTACAACCATAACAAACACGCTATGCAATAAAACGTGTTCAATTAATGCAGAATTTTTAACATTTTGTTAAAAAAAGCCTCACGCAGTAACGTAGTAAAACTATTTTAATTAATGCAGAATTTTAAACATTTATTTTTAGAATAAAACAGCATGCAGCAATGTCATAAAACTCTTCCAGTTAATGTGAAATTTAAAATTATGCATTAATTGAAAGAGGTCTACTACTTATTCCCTAATGCTCCTCTTCACGAATGTTCCGTCAGTAAAAGCCCTCTGTGCAAACACTGTTCTGAAATTGCTTTTCTTGGACATTTTTTTAAATGTTGTTAAGCTTTGAATGGAGACACGGTGAAGGATATACATGTGAATACGGTATGAATAATGACAGGAGAGATGAGAAAGAAAAGAGTGACATTCTGTAAAGTGTTAAAGATACAATTCTTTTACTTAACTCCTTCGAGGCGTGCTGTATACGGATACGCGGCTATTTGCCGCGTATCCGAATGCAGTACGTCTTGAAGGCGTTAAAGCTTATTTTTGCAAACTTCACTTCTACCACCACCTGTGAGAGATAGAGCGACCATGACATCTCAAGGATGGTCTTTGGCAAGCTTGGCGTATTTCAGGCACCATTATTTCTCTTGAGGCGTTACATTTGATATATATCTATGCACTGGCGCTGGAAGTGAAAACGATTTCAGAATTAATGTGGCAGTGCCACTTATTTGCCATCTAAGCGTAATCAGAGCAGGTGACAGCTGTTATTCTCTGTTACAACAGGTTAGCGGACCACTATCAAAATAAACTGTCCGATTCGGGCGATTGTTACAAGGGCTTACGCATGTCCGATCAACTATACGTCAGTCCAGGCACGCAAAAGGTCGTCGGACCGACATCCGCCTTAGTTGGCCCGCACACAAATTTAAACGCAACGTCAACATTCTTAGGAATACATACGCAGAACTGGGTAGGGCACGCGTACAGAAGAAGTTAGGACTGGTATGTTGTATCGCAACGCCCCACTGGTTTTCTCGCCTCACGCGTTATGCCCAATAACTTTTAAGTCCTTAGACGTGGGGACCATGTTTAACTTTTATGGTCTGTCTTGTTTCGTTGTTGACATTTTAGCATTGTATAAGATGCTGTCATGTACATCTAAACTGAGCTGCTGTGATGTATACATTCATAAACATTCATGTCATTTTCGATTGGTTTGATTTGTACATACGCAGATACGCACAGGGGCGGATCCAGACGGTGTCTCGACGGGGGTGGGGGTGAGTGTGTGTGTGTGTGTGGGGGGGGGGGGGGGCACAACAGCCCTCCCCCCCCCCCCCCCGCTTTACACACTGTGTCATACAAAAGAAGTCCAGACCAAAACAGTGACTATCAGGCTAGCATAAAATCATAACCAAAAAAAAAAAAAAGAAACACCCTTAAAAAGAACAATTACAAATAAGTTGTGTTGAAATTATTATTTCTTGGTGCTTTACTTTTTGTGATTTTCTTTAAAATTGTACTATCGTGTTGCAACCGTTCTCTCTACGCGTGTTTCTGTTATTTTTTTCTTGGAGTTTTCTCAGACATACCTAGAGTTCACAGAGGTGACGATTTTTATTTGTTAAAACTTTTTACAATTTTTTTTTATCTCGGGACACAGCACTGCTTTTGGCAATTTATAAAAATAAGGGCTGAAGATATCTACTTGCACTTGCCCTCCTCCCCGCTTCCACCCCACCTCCCTAACAAAACAAGATTAATCGGGAACTTCTGATTCTTATATGGTGTTAACTTTACTATTGAAAAGTAATGTTTTACCTGGAGTTTCTGCAGGAGCAATCACATTGTGTTTGACAACAACACTACACTACCAATTACTCCTCCGTCTGAGGAACAACACAGCCACTTGTTAAAAAATTGTACTCTATACACCCACAAACATCCTCCATATGAGGAACACAGAATCAGATCACAGAAATTGCCATGATCACCTATGATGTATACCTCTTACAGTGGCTGACCATTACTTAAAGAGTTAGTTAGTGATCAAAATCAAGACCTTTCACACCTCACCGCCGCTGACTCGAATCAATGACTACATAGCTACCCTGATGGGCACTGGTGCATGTCCACGGATAATACCTCAAAAGACAAAGCTACGAAATCTGAGCGAGACTTGAGATCCTCTGTGCTCAGAGAGTGATGTGCGACGGGATTAGGGGATTAGCAGTCACCTGTGACACCCGGGCCAGTCGGGTGCTCACCTGCGCAGTTGATTTCTCGCCTTCTGATCACAGTTGGCGCGTCCACAGTCGTAGACTTAAACCTAGATGACTGCCAATAATGAGGATGCAATGAAAATGGTATCGCACAGAACTGAGAGGCAATGCTTCTAATGAGCACCTGTAACTGAAGGGGCGCATGAAACTCTATGGCTGGCTGTAGTGCTGAGTTGGGCCCAGATCAACAAAGATCGGACACTTTCCCACCGCTGGGGTTGACCAGCAGTCAGCGGCTTATTGCAAGATGGCTGCCTCATTCTGAGGATACAATGAGGATTGTATCACACATCAAGAGGCACTGATTTACACGAGCCCCTGTGTCTGGGTGAAGTACTGTGACAGGTGCAGGTCAGCAGTGTCAAGAGAGGATATTTGACTATAGATCCACGAACACACCGATCCCGTGAGATAATTGTGAAATACACTGTACAAGAAAAGAACCATCGAATAGTAAAACACAACTTCCACAAATAACCATAATGTTTTTTTGGAGTCAGGGCTGACGGGGGGGGGGCGGGCCCCCTAGCCCCCCCCCCCCCACTGGATCCGCCACTGACGCAGGAGGATGGGGGGGGGGGGGGGGGAAGGAGGGGGAGCGGTGAAAGAGGAAGGAATGTGGCAATTCGAACATACGCCTGTATATAGTATACACTTGCAATATTTTACCACAGTATTTTCTATCACCTCTACGGTGCAGAAATATACCCTGGGACACGCCCCTTCTGAGTCCCGATTTGAAAAATTCCTCAAAGACTGCGAGTTTGGGTACACCATATGTGTATAGACTTCACCCGTACAGTAAAGTCGTTTCTCTTTTTATCGGTTATGTTTACATGCAGATGGCTAGTCCTGTCCAAAACTCATCTGAAGTGGACAGTCGTTCATATTCAAATATGAGCATAATGGGCGCCCCGGGCTATTCTATGCGTATAGCCGCATGGCCGTTCTACAACTGAACAACCGATAAGCGACCACATTGAATTTGTGGCCACAAAAATAGTCCCACAGATCGCAAGTTGTGATCTCGGACTATTTGTGTGGCCACATATATTCAGTATACGACGACTTTTCAACAACAATGCACGAGCTGCGCACTGTCCAACGCTTGATCTAACTTAGGTCACTTGAACTTGAAGACTACGTGAACATGGACAGCTTGAAGCCTCCGCATGCGACAATGGTTTGCGGTCAAACCGAGACTGAAGCAAAGGACACTCAAGTGAAACTGTACAACTTACCTCGATTATATGAATTATACAGCATTTTCCTTCGCCCAGTTCGTAAATCCGAAGTTGTCAGCACACACACAAAATAACACGGCCTGATCGTGCAACGCTCAGCAGTTTATAATAGTCTGCGCACTAAGTTAGCGAATGCAGACGACAAATTTGACCGACTGTGGAAATGCTGCCTACGCGCATGCGTGGCTAGACAATTTGAACAGTAGTTGACTCAACCTCTGTTCATCTCCCTTAACTAAGAAAGCATGACTAAATGCGTGAAGTTGGTCGTGAGCATCGAATACTGACATTGTTCTTCGCGAGTCTCTACTGCTGCAGGTGCACACGAAGATCCACGTCTTTTGCAGATTGTATTTTTCGCTATTAGTAACTAGACGTATTAGACGCAAAACCTACAAAGGCGCGTGCTCGGGTACCCAGCGGAATTTGGCAATCGCATATGGTCATGCTTGGGTGACTTTGTTTTCCTTCTTATTCAGTAATCTACCAACTGAATACGTTATATGGACTTTGACTTGTTTGCTCACGGTTATATATGTGTTTGGCATTTACAAAAAGTCTTGGTTATTGCTTTTTGATTTCGAGTGTCAGTTCACAGGCATGCGGATTTAAAAAAAAAAAGATTGCTATGAACTGGGAAAGAGGACCGCATGCATTTCCTTTAACTCTTAACTCATTCTGCCCGCGACAAACCACAGCAAGATATGGCTTGACCATGAACTATCATGGTCGATCTGTCTCCTGAATTGTAACCAATAGCTCCAAAATGTGGGTATTTCGTACCTCGGGCACAGTGAGTTAAACTCCAAGAACTAAATGACTCTCATTTTGTAAAATGAAAGTCATTTAGTTCTGGGAGTTTCAGAGTTAAAATAGAGAACAACAGGTGCCAGGATGCGAACTCGTCTACAGCGCATTTCCCGCCTACTAAATTAGTCGTTATCGAAAATAATCAGCACTCTCGCACTCATGTTCCAATCTCGAAAGAGAAGAGAGTTATGTACACTACTTCAAACGCAAATAAAAACGGTGTGATTTGAATAGAAGCTTTAACCTCTTTATTAACAGAAAAAATGAGAACACCACCCAAATGCAAGAGGCAAAGAACCTCATGAGGCCCCGCATCTGCGGGGGCTCATGAAGTTCTTTTTTCTCTTGCTGAACCTGTTCATACCCGTGTTCATTGGATTGATCGGATGAGTCGGTGTTGAACTGACCTGCTTTCAAAGACACGAGCTTGCGTGCACTGGCAGTGAAGGTGTTAATCACAATTAGGAATAAGTTGCAAAAGATGTGGCCAATGCTTCCAGAAAACTGTAATCCATGACATAATTATCAGCATCAGTTGTATCGGCTATCTTAGAAAACCCCAGTTTATGATATAATTTATCGGTATGAATGCATACTTGAAAACCTTAATTACCTTTATCTTGTTGATGGATGCATCTCTTGCCTCAATCATAAGCAACCCATTGCATTTCTGTTTGTACGTCCAATTTGAAACTTGTAATAAAATGTGTTATACATTCCCTTTCTAATCGTATTTGTATTTGTTTTCCTTTTTTTGTTGGATATTTCTTTGCATTTCGCACGCTTGGCAGCTACCTTTTTTTTCTCTGTGCGTTTTTTTTTCTGTTTACTTTGACGTGAATCTGCATTCGAAATCCCTCATGTCATCATTTCATTCATGATACATAATGCAAGGCAAGTTTTTTTGTCAGGTCGACATCCACGAAATGAGTTTGTATATGTTAAAAAGGGCGTACACGATAATGTCCACCAACACAACCACCGCCATCACCACCATCACCATATTAATTCATTCACTGTTAGTCGACGCATTCGGAATACACCAGTGTATGAAATAAGTTTGACTAAAATAGTTCAAGGGTAGTGCTATTCTGGCACTACCCTTGAACTAAACTTACTTACGCCTGTCACCCCTCCCCGGGTATAGGCGGTCGACGAGAGACCTCCAGCGACTCCTGTCCTGTGCTTCTCCTTCGATTTTACTCCAGGTGGTTCCCAGTCTCTTGATGTCTGCTTGGAGGTCTCGACGCCAGGAGTTTCTCGGCCTACCTAGTACCTCTTTTCCTCTTTCCCTGGGGGTTCCATGACAATGCCTGCCTAGTGATACTGGAAGACGGTTTTTCCTGAGTCCTGCTTGCTGGTCTCTCAGCTGGGGGTCAACGGAGCTCTTCATTCTCTCCAGGATGATCCTGTTGAAGACCTTTCCTGGTACTGACAGCAAGGTGATTCCTCTGTAGTTGGAACACTTACTGAGGTCGCCTTTCTTGGGAAGCTTGATTAGGTACCCCTCCTTCCAGTCAGCCGGCATCACCTCCTCTTCCCAGATCTTTCCAAACAGTGGGTACAGCATCTCCACTGTTGTCTCTAGGTCTGCTTTCAGAGACTCCGCTGGGATGCCATCTGGCCCTGCTGCTTTGCCGTTCTTCAAAAATACCACTGCTCTTCTGATCTCTTCCCGGCTGGGTCTGTCACAGCTGATGGGTAGGTCGGTCTCTGCCGGCTGGATGTCTGTGGGGGTCGGGTGGGCTAGGTCTGTTCAGTAACTCTTCAAAATACTCGGCCCATCTGTCGAGTTGGTCTGCTCTGTCTGCAATAGGCTTGCCTTCTTTGTCTTTTACTGGTCTTTCTGTATGGCCATACTTGCCTGACAATCTTTTGGTAATGTCGTAGAGCTGTTTCATGTTGCCGCTGCCTGCTGCCTTTTCTGCCTCTGCTGCCAGGCTGTCTGTGTAGGCCCTCTTGTCTGCCCTGATACTACTCTTCACCTCGCGGTTGGCTTCCGAGTATTCCCCCTGTGCCCTTACTTTGGCTGCTCTCGTGCGACTGTTGTTGACAACTGCTTTCTTCTGCTTCCTCACTTCTATCTTCTTCAAGGTCTGTGCCGACAGCCAGTCCTTGTGATGGTGTTTCCTGAACCCTACAGTGTCTTTGCAGGTTGAGTTCAGCGCCTCTCTAACTGCCTTCCACTGCTGCTCTGTGGTGACCGCCTCCTCTTCATTTACTAGCTCCTGTAGCGCTTGAAACCGGTTGAACAGCACCAGTTTGAACTCTTCTCTAACTCCAGTTTCTCTCAGGAGGCCTACATTATAGCGCTGTCTTCTTGTTGTCTCTGTGCGGCTTTTCTTTAGCTTGAGCTTCATTCTTAAGGTAAGCAGATGGTGGTCGGAGGCGACATCTGCTCCCCTCCTCACTCGAACATCTTGAAGGGATCTTCTAAATTTCTTGCTAATGCAGATATGGTCTATTTGGTTCTCTGTAGTATGGTCAGGTGAGACCCAAGTTGCTTTGTGTATTCTTCTGTGTGGGAAGATGCTGCCTCCAATGACAAGTCGATTTAGAGCACAAAAGTCTACAAACCTCTCCCCGTTCTCACTCATCTCCGAGCCTAGTCCCTGTCTCCCCATCACCTCTTCGTATCCGGTGTTGTTCTCACCCTATTTTGGCATTAAAATCGCCCATGACGATGGTGATGTCTCGCTCCGCACATTTGTCCAAGGCACTCTGGAGTCGGTCGTAGAACTCTTGTTTCTCTTCCTCGTCACTGTCATTAGTGGGCGCATAACACTGGATGACGTTCAGCTTGAGCTTTTTTTTGGTTCTAAAGGCTGCTGTGATAATTCTTGACCCTAGAGGTTCCCAGCCCATCAGCGCTCTCTGTGCCACTGGTGACAGCATGAATGCTACACCTTCTGTATGGGGGGGGGGGGGGCATTCTCCTCTTCATGACCTGAATACAAAATCATCTCCCAACTTAACAGCCTTTTCTGGCCAGACTGCGTCCATCTGGCTTCACTGATACCTAGCAGGGAAAGGTTGTACTTTTGCATTTCCGCTGCTATCTGGGCGGCCTTGCCGCTCTGGTACATGGTCTTGACGTTCCATGTGCCCATGGTTGTATCCCTGGATAGAGAGAGGCGGCTCGGTCCTGTGGCTTCCGAAGACTTCCGGCTTTCACCACAGGACGTCATAAGTCTTCTGGTAGAAGAACCTTCCTCCTCCAGGAAAGGAATTACTGTTAGTCTTTTCGTCGGCGTTTTTGTAGCTATTTCCTTTTTTGCAGGGTGGGGAAGCTACCCCTACGCCCAACCCCCTTACTAGGAGGACCAGGGGTTTTCTGTCGGGGTCTCCTTCCCTTAGACCATGTTGGTTCACGGCACCTTATTTCATTCGGTGCACCCCTCTCACGAGGGACCCCCTATCCACCACCCAGGGGACGAGCCTCAACGCCATATGGTCCCAGCGCGAGGCCTGCTGCTTTGCCGTTCTTCAAAAATGCCTCTGCTCTTCTGATTTCTTCCCGGCGGGGTCTGTCACAGCTGATGGGTAGGTCGGTCTCTGCTGGCTGGATGTCTGGCGAGTCGGGTGGGCTGGGTCTGTTCAGTAACTCTTCAAAATACTCGACCCATCTGTCGAGTTGGTCTGCTCTGTCTGCAATAGGCTTGCTTTCTTTGTCTTTTACTGGTCTTTCTGTATGGCCATACTTGCCCGACAATCTTCTGGTAATGTCGTAGAGCTGTTTCATGTTGCCGCTGCCTGCTGCCTTTTCTGCCTCTGCTGCCAGGCTGTCTGTGTAGGCCCTCTTGTCTGCTCTGATACTTCTCTTCACCTCGCATTTGGCTTCCGAGTATTCCTCCTGTGCCCTGGCTTTGGCTACTCTCGTGCGACTGTTGTTGACAACTGCTTTCTTCTGCTTCCTCACTTTTATCTTCTTCAAAGTCAGTCCTTGTGATGGTGTTTCCTGAACCCTACAGTGTCTTTGCAGGTTGAGTTCCCATGGTTGTGTCGCTGGATAGAGAGAGGCGGCTCGGTCCTGTGGCTTCCGAAGACTTCCGGCTTTCACCACAGGACGTCATAAATTTTCTGGTAGAAGAACCTTCCTCCTCCAGGAAAGGAATTGCTGTTAGTCTTTTCGTCGGTGTTTTTGTAGCTATTTCCTTATTTGCAGGGTGGGAAAGCTACCCCCACGCCCAACCCCGTTACTAGGAGGACCAGGGGTTTTCTGTCGGGGTCATTTTCCCTTAGACCATGTTGGTTCACGGCACCTTATTTCATTCGGTGCACCCCTCTCGCGAGGGACCCCTTATGCACCACCCAGGGGACGCGCTTCAGCGCCATATGGTCCCAGCGCGAGGCCTTGAACTAAAGCCATTGGTCTATATCCTTATTTGTAAGTACTATAATGTAGCGTGCATATGGCAGGGTACAAAAGAATTATGAAGCTTTTAGCCTCAGTATGATATGGGTTAACTCATTCTACCCCAAGACCGAAATCCCCAAACTTTGAAGTGGTCCTCTGAAGACTGCGTTGCAGTGCAGGACACAGATCGACCATGATAGTTCAAGGGTGATGCCAGAATAGCTTGGCGCCCATAGGCGCCAAGCTATTCTGGCATCACCCTTGAACTATCATGGTCGATCTTTATCTTGTTGTGGTGCGTCTGGGGTAGAATGAGTTAATTCCGCGCCAAGGAACCCCCAACCGTCCAAGGAACGTAGATCTCTAAGTGGCGTCAGCAAGAGACATAGATCTTCAAGAACCCCCGCAACTGTGGGGGCTCTTGGGGATCTATGTATCTTGCAGTTGATCCGTTTCACGCTTGCTCGGCTGTCACAAGGTTTAAAACATACACAATAAAAGGTGCATGGCAGAAGATTATTATCTCTGTCAGGCACGGACTCTCTGTCTCTGTCAGGCATAGGTGCAGGTTGACGTTAGAATGATTTGCAAGTCAATTTACCAGGGTTTCGGTCTAATTATTCTTTTCTCGCCCAATGCCTGTGCTGTCAGGCGTTCTGACCCAACTGTACCAGGTTCAAGTTTTCCGTTTTCAGTCGTACCCATAACGATCAGATACGGGAGCAACTGAAACCAATCGTTGTAAGCAAGAGGCACAGATTTGCATGAATCTCTGCTGATGCACGGGCTCATGAGAATCCTTGCCTCTTGCAGTCGGAAGGCTCTTTGCTGCTGCTCTGTGTCTCGTGCCTTCCTTTTCAAACGCGGATGTAACCCACGCTTTTTTAACACGCACGAGGTAAGCTTTACTGAACATCTTCAGGGACAGCGCAGATTTTGTTAGATAGATCAACCGTCCGTTATAGCTCAAAGGTAGTGCTTCATTAGCTTGGCGCCTTGGCAGGCGCCACGCTCATCAGGCACTACATTTCAGTGGAAAAGGCACATTTATATTCTGTGACTTTTTATGTGCATTATAGCAGCGGATGTAAAATGTAAACCAGCTGCCTCTAAAACTG